>JBBPJT010000245.1:0-35887 GCA_038088895.1 Xerocomus potaroensis | reverse complement strand
AAGTAGAAGAAGAGGGTGAAGACGACAGTGCAGCCGACGAGGATGACGAGCTACGGATATCTGCTTCAGACTCGGGGGACCCCTCGCCCGAAGCCCTTGCCGACCTCGAAGCCTTTCTTGCAAACCTCGATCCCACCACTCCTCTCAAACGCAAGCCAGACGAAGCCACAGAGATCGGTCCCACAAAACGTCGACGGATTGACGATCGCACGGAGGCCGGTGAAGAGAACGAGTTTGGGGTTCAAGGTGGATACATACGTTGACACCGTACGACTGATGTCTCGATCTCCGTACAGGGTCAAGTATACTCAATCTGGAGGACCTGCTTGCGCCACTCGCGCCTTCCTCTGATTCCCTCGCTGCTCTTAAAAAGTCAACAAAGCCTCTCACGTCGTCCAGCTCAAAGACGAAACCGCTCTCTGCGCCGCTACCTCAACGAGCACAGGAACGCCTTGATCGAGAAGCAGCGTACGAGCAGACTAAAGAAGAGGTAGACAAATGGTCGGCCACGATGAAACGGATCAAAGAGGTATGCAACACCCGCGCGTGCGACAAGTAGCATGCCCCCTAACCCATCCACTATACCCTTCTAGGCAGAACACCTCAGCTTTCCTCTCCAAGCCGAAGGGAAGAGTCGTGTTTCCAACCTCGAACTCGCAGCCAAATTCATCGTAAGAGATATTAAAAGAAAAAAAAAAAGACCATCTCCCTCACACGTCCCTTTCTAGCCATCCAACGAGCTCGAAACTGCCGTCGACAAGCTACTCAAGTCAGCCCAGTTACGTGACGAAGACATCACGCACACGGAATCACTCAAGATGGCCCATCTCAGCGTGGAAGAAGTCGCGGCGCGTCGTGCTGAGCTGCGCACGATGCGTGAGCTCGCATTTCGGGCGGACAGAAAAGCAAGGCGGATTGCCAAGATCAAGAGCAAGACATACCGTCGGATAAGGAAGAAGCAACGCGAGCGGCTGGACGGCGACGGCGACGGCGGCGAGGGGGGCGAGGATGAGGAGGAGGAGGAGATACGGCTCAAGGCAGAGGTACAGCGAGCACGCGAACGTGCGACGCTCCGACACAAGAACACAGGCAAGTGGGCTAGGGAAATGAAAGGCCGTGAAGGGCTCGATCAGGACCAGCGACAGGCCATTGGTGAAATGCTCGAACGGGGGGAGAAATTGCGGCGGCGGATACATGGGGAGGACAGTGGTGATGAGGCGAACGAGGAGAGCGAGAGCGACATGGAGGGGCAGGACGAGGAAGCAATTAAACGTGGAGCATTTGAGGAGCTGGCTGCGCTGCGCTCCGAGGAGGATGCGAACCTCTCAGACCTCAAGCACAAGAGCGTCTTCAACATGAAATTCATGCGCGATGCCGCCGCGAGGCAATCTCGAGAAGCAGACGCACAAGCAGACGCATTCGAAAAAGAAATGGGGTTCGGGATCGACAGGGGAGATGACGATGGGAGCGATACCATCACGAGCGTTCCACCAACGGACACGACCATGGTGCAGCGCACAGGTGGACGACTCTCGTTCAGGCCCGGGGCGACACCCGTCGTTCTCAGATCACTCGGTTCTCTAGCGTCGGATACGTCAAGCATGACACTGCAATCGTGTGACCTTTTGCAGGAAGTACACGTCCCGACTCCTACACCAAGCGTATCCGCGCCTCTTCCTACGACCACCCTCGCATCCACACCCAACCCATGGTTAGTGCCCGCCGTGCCTTCTGGACCTCTTCGAAAACGGAATGAGGTGCGCGTGCACAAGGACGCGGACACGCTGACCAAATCCTCAAACAAAGTCAAAAAACAAGCTAGGAAACACAAAGAAGAAAGAGAACGCGCACGGGACGAGGCGGTGCTCGAGATCGACACCGACCGCGTTCTGATGATTCCATCAGATCCCCCCGCTCCCGGAGAGGAACACCGGAAAAAGACGCGCAAAGCAGAAGCAAAGGCATCCGAGCCTGGTCCAACGAGCAGTGTGGTGCACGATGACGAGGGAGATGATTCGGACGTTTTGAGTGAAATCGAGGCGCAGGAGCGTGCAGTGGAGAGTAAAAAGGATGGCAAGGGCGTGCAGGCGTTCCAACAATGCGACCTGGTCGCCCTCGCCTTTGCAGGCGACAACGTCGTACAGGTAACGCCCAGCATCTCTTTCTCGACCACCGCCACGAGGTGACCTGACGGATGGTATCACTAGGCCTTTGAAGAAGCCAAGCGACAAGAAACGGAAGCGGATGCGCCCCGCGAGGTGGACACGACCCTCCCAGGCTGGGTAACACCTCCCCTTTTTTCTTTCTGTTTCCATCGCCATTGCTGACCACAACACCTCTCTCTCCCGAATAGGGCGCTTGGGGCGGCACTGGCACGACCAAACGACCACCCAAAGCAAACAGGATCAAGACCCTCCCGGGCATCCTCCCCACGGCGCGCGCCGACCACGCCAAACCGCACCTCATCCTCTCCGAAAAGCGGGACAAGAAAGCGTCCAAGTATCTCGTCCCGGAGCTTCCCCATCCATACACGAGCCATGCGCAGTTTGAGCGGCAGATGCAAGTGCCGATCGGGAGTGAGTGGAATACCCGGGTGGGGTTCCAACGGGGGACGTTGCCCCGGGTTGTGCACAAGGTGAGATTTGTCTTTTTTTTTTCTTTTTTTTTTTTTTTGGTCAAGCGGTCGAGTGGGCTCGACCTCGTCCTTCGCTCTTGTTCGGCTCTACTCTCCAAGCTTGCATTACTCGCCTATTTTTTTTTCTATTCATGGTTTACGCCATGGGCTAATATCCCCTTTTTTGCTAGATGGGTACCGTGATCGATCCGCTCGAAAAGCTGTTCTAGACGCAACCCGATCGGGGATCACGATTGGTATCATTCGGACCAGAAATGACGTACAATATCCTCATCATACCATCACATTAAAAAAGTACCAACCGCATCGCGCAGCATGTAAGAAAAAAAACACTGCATTGAGACGAGACTATCACTGCCCAAGTATAAAAAAAGAGACAAAACGCGGGGCGCAACATGGCATTGAAATCTCGGTGACTTACGTATCCATAAACATCTAGCTGTGCGACCAAAAAGAATTCAGAGCGAGACACATCAACCGAAACACAGCTCGGTGGCGTTCCCTCCTCTCTACAACCATCAACGAATCGGTCCGATGAGCCGAATGAAACGTTACTTGTCGCCCAACGAAGACTGTCGTCGTTTCACAAGTCGACGTGATAACACTTGCTGTCGTGTCCCTCTTGTCCTCGTGGCCGATCCAGAAAGCCAAACAGACGAGCTCTGCGGCCGAGCACGGTCGATGTTGACGTGTCTCTTGCGATAGCTCAAGCACATGCCCGTCTGTGCCTTGGTGTTGGATAATCGTCTCGAACCGGCGGTGGCGCCGATCGTTGCAAGATACGCACTCTCTCCGGCCCCATACCCCGGTTCTTGCGCTCTACATGCTACACAACGATCCGCGCCCGACGGTGCACCTAGACCCACGCGATCACGCCACGTACCCACCCTTTGAGATACCATGCCGCGATAGACCTGTTTGACCTTGGTCCAGAGACGCCATCGACACCAGCCCGGCGTCCGGTCCCGAACATCCGAAGTGAGGTCCTGTCCAGGTACTGCGGCCGGATCATTCCCCGAGTTTGCCTCTACGCCAACCTTGGCTGTGGACGCCCCGTAATCCGCGAAACGCGTCTTGCCCATATCAAGCTCGTGATGGTCGCTCATAGACGACACCCGACCAGCGCGGCGACCAAATGTCCGACCTGAACGCGTATGGGATTCATCACCACGTCCAGTCCAAATCACCATCTTGCGCCCAAGACCCCCGAGAGTGACCGCTCTTGTTCGGATCCTTTCCGCAGCCGAATGCGACCGATCATTCGGCGATATTTCCCGGTCAAAATCGGTTCCCGAACAAGGTTGGAAAATGTACGCGGGAGACAGGGATGAGGCCGACCTCGATCGGGCCGTAACGTGATTTAAATTGGACCGTGTGTCGCGTGACGCCTTTAAAGGATCCTCGACCCGCCACGATGCAAAATTAGACGCAGTGGGGTTTGGCTTGTTCCTGTCGCCCTTGCCCTGTTCCTGTCGTGTGGGGAGAGATACACTGCAAGACATGATCAGAGAATGATGTTACCAAAATCAGAATGAACGAGTAAGAGGGGATATTGACATGCGCTGTGGTAGACTACTTCCAGCGACCTGTTATGATATGAAAGCACGAGGCGATGGAGAAGGGACAGAATAAGCATAGTTTACCTCGGCATCAGCTCCGGTTACTGAACACGAGTGCGACAAACTGAGCGTATCCAGAGCGTCAAAGTAGATAGTGCTAATAGACGGCGACGAATCAGAGGACGCATCGGAACAAACGGGTTTACCGCAAAAGGTCGGAACCACCTGTGCACAATGATGTGCCTCTCAGTCTCTTTCATCAAATTGATGATAGCCTCACACACCAAAGTGCGTTCCCCGTCGCCGCCGCCGGCATCGCATACCATCCGTCCATCTAGGCAATCTAGACCAGCGTGCTCACAAGCCTGTTGCACGACCGGATCAACGCTCATCCCAAACATCGCATAAGATCAATCAAAACACACCTCTTCAGTCACACGCCCGAGTCGACGGCGCGGTGAAGACGTCGCGCGAAACGATGTGCCCAGTGTGATCGATCGCTTCGAAACCGTCAGTATCTGAGCCACAGTAAAGTCTAGGACGATGAAAAAAAAAAGCGCTTACTGGAGATCCCCACCAAGTCGGTGATGGTGGGACGACTTGGAGGTACCGACGCTTGGGGTCCGTCGCGATGGCGCTGGGGCGGTTCAGGGCCGGGGTGAGACGGTCATCGTGGGCTGGATAAAAATGTGTCTGTGTGATCGGCGAGACGTTGATTTGAACGCGATTGGGTGTGCGCTGCGCGCGAATCTCGCCATGTTCGCTTGGAGTGCGTGGGGGGCAGGGGACGTATCCGGGCACACCGGCGAGCGCCGCGTCGAAACCTATCACCAACCGACCCCGTCCATCGCCGATAAGACGATGCGAAAGGACGACGAAGAAAAAACAAAGCGCACTGTGTTCGTGAGGAAACTTGAACAAGGGATCTGGCTGTGACGCCGGAACATCAAACGACTAACAAGGGCGAAGTCAGGATCAGCGATCGATATCACCCGAATCTTACACGCGCACCGGTTTGGGTTTGACAATGAGCGCGATGCCTCGTCTGACGTCGCGCAACGACATCGACGTCGTCCACAAACAAGCCATTTGTCCAAAATTATATTTTTCATATATATTCAGAATTCCAAGTAAAAAATAAAATGCATGCATGTTTGTCCCAGCACTACGAGTCCGGCGGGAGCACCAGAACCACCGACCTCTACTCATAAGAGACCCATTATCCATCGACCATGTCGACCCGTGTACCTGTTCAGCCATCAAAACGACGACCGACAGCGGGCCAACATGGTTCTCGTTGCTCTTCCACGAACGTAACGAGCCCATTGTGTATAGTTCCAAAACAAGGGGCCCTGACTTGTTGGTGGGGGGTATTCGTCGCGCGATAGATAGGAACGACACACGAAAACCAGCTTCGAAGCTCAACTTGCTTGTGATGGTGCGGAAGTACAAAAGAAAAAGAAAAGCAAAAAGGGACGAATGGGTTGTATAATCGATGACTAATTTATTCCCGCGCACACGTTATCCGCATTAGGCAAGTCTCGTCGTTGAAACGCGTTTAGTCAAGGACACCTGTTGACAAGGAACGGACGACAGTGATGCGACCGAATACGCGGTGACATGCAGGACGTAACAAAGATAAGGGCAGAAGAGGCGGGCGACGACGCTCATGTGGTACCACACACGATCCCATCACGCTTACCACCCATCTGGCGCAACTATTAGCTTCATATCACCACCTTCTCATCCGACTGCCGTTCAAATCGTTTTCTGGTCAGGTAAGTTGGCCGCGGAGACCGCGCCTGCATCCCCTCCATGCCCCGCTCACACCCAGAGAGAACGCTTTCCATCCAAGCGACTGCGCACATTAACAGCCCACGCCGCATCCTAAAACACGCGTCGATAGACCAACATATCCTTGGGGAAATCACATCGGACTACCACCTCCAGAACTTCCTACTCGCCTCGCCAAGACGGCCCTTGCGGGTCTCCGCGGAGACCCCCATTTTCGCAATCGAACAGCCAGAGATCATCGGACGGGCCGAGGAAAAAAAGCAAAGCGATACGATTTTTAAAAAAAAAGGACGGAAATGAACGGCAGTCTGGACTACCACGCTCGTAAACAAGGGTCCAGCACAACGAGGGACGGAGAGAGATCTCTTGTCACTAGTCCCTGTCCCGATCGACTCACTCACGAGTCACGACTCCGCTCACATACCGAACAGATTTCATCCCCGAGAGGGGAAGGATGAAATGGGAGAAAGAGAACGAAATGACCATATCAAGACAAGTCGACGATGCACTATAACCATAGATACGCTGTGCGTGCGTCGTGAATCTCGGATCGCGCGTCAACACACACACACAGGTGCATACAGATGCGTACCTGGGGGGAATAGAAAGCGAAAAAGCGAGTGGGAGCGGATGGCCAACGTACCCCGGGTTGCACCGCCGATCTGTGTCGTAGCAGGTGACGATTGGACGACACGCCCGTGCGGGTGCGTCAATGTGGGGTGATGAGCCCATAGGCTGCGAGCCCTAGCACTGCTTACGTCGATGCGTATCTCCACACTACATCCCATAATTATCTGTATTCCCCATCAGCGGACTTTGCGATGATAAGGGGGGAGGGGTCGTGAAGAAGGTGGGGGTATGACACACCAACGCGACCCATCTCATACGTGGGAAATTGAGCTGAGAGAGAAAGAGAAAGACGGATATGAATCGTGCGTGCTGTGTCTGGGGGGTTGAGGGTAAAAAGGGTAGAGGGGTGGGACGCCATTGGGCGGAGGTGGCTCGTACCTACCACACGCGTCGCGAAGCCACTCCGCAAGACGCCGAGTCCACCTTCCGTTAAACCGACGAAACCCAACACGCCCGACGCGTATCAGGTGGTGTGGCCGGAGAAGCTAGCCTACCCACCCACGCCGTTACCGATAATGAATAAGCGACGTCTCCAACCCCCAGAAACAGGGCCGTACCATTATCTACATGACGCGTCACCGCTAGGGCCGCTGCAAATGTATGTCTCTGGCCTCCTCGGAGGGTGTGCACACGCGGATCCGCCAGCTTGGGTAGCACATTCCGAATCCAACCAACGAAAGCGGTCGCGGCACACCGCCAGGGCTGACGCGTAGAAATCGCGCCCTGATTCTTCTAACCCGCCCCGTCGCTTAATATTTCCCCGTCCGGAAGAGCCTCACGTCGACTACGAAAAGCAAACTGCGACACCTGTTTTTTTTTTTTCTTTTTTTGTGACTCTGTTTCAGGTTCCTGAACCAAAAGAACCGTTCTGCCTCTTCTGCATCAAACGCAAAAACCAAACCTTGAGTACCCGACCGCGGCAATCCCGAAACAACATCCGTCCAGGAGAAACGTGATGCGAACCAGAAGTCGCGGCTCTGGTGGGAAAAAAAAAAAAAAAAAGAAACAACAAACACGCGAGAGTTACCCCAACCGCCGACCTCTCTCTCTCTCACGCCCACATGCTCGCCTGATGCCCCAATCCCCCTATGGCGCCCCTTTTTTTTTCGAAGCTAAAGAGTGTTGATGCCCGCTGTCAAACCAATGCACACGTATCATGTGGTAACACGGGTTCATCACATCCTAACTGTTGAGCAGCAGCAAAAGGGAAGCTGTCGGAACGCGTGACTCATTGTTTTGTCTCATCACCAAACGGTTCTGTGTGTGCCACGTCAACGGTTTCAACCGGGATAACATCTAGACAACCACACTTCTTTTTTATTCGGAAAATAAAAAATAAAGAAAAATGGTATGCTACTAGGAGTGACCAAGAAAACAGGGTCCAAAAAGAACAAAAAGTCGACACACAAGATTGCTGCACAAAACGTGTTGATGGAAAAAAAAAAAGCCCAGGTCGCGTGGAACCAAGCGGAAGCGAGATGGGATCGCACAAGAACGTGCCAAAGAAAAGTGGACGAGATGAAGAAGAGAGGATGACAGGGTGTGCGTGTGACGGAGATCTAGGATAGATGGATACATGCGTGTGATGACAACAGGCTCAGATCGTGCAAGAAAAGGGTATGGTACGTGTGATATCTAACCCTCAATGCAAAAAAAGGCGTCCATGAAAGAAAAAAAAACAAACAGACCCGATCCTCAAAAAAAGAAAGCGAACATAGGTTGTAGGACCGCAGCAAAAGGTAGTAGTAGTCTCATTCGCGCTTGGACATGGCAAACGCGCCCTCAAACGGCACCGGCTCACCGGGATGCCCAATCGTCCGCCAGTTGCCAACCAAGTTTTGGCCCCCAACGACGTAGCCGGTAAACACCCAGACACCTAGTGCAGTAGCATTTTGCCCAGGTATCTAATAAGAACCAAGGTCAGAAACAGTTCTCCACGTACATATCCCCCTCGGCATCATCGCCCCGGAACGGGGTCGGGAATAGGAACAAAAAATAGACCAATACTCACAGGAACACGGATAAGTGCTACGAGTCCGTCCCATTCACGGACACGGCCATAGAATTTGTAATGTTGCCAAGCCTGTCCATGCCGGAAGTCCGTCTGCGGATGATGATCAGACGGGTGAGAATGCACAATTAGAAAAAGTCGATAAGAAAAATGAACCGGGAAAGAGAACGCACCTCGCCAACGAGGACGATATCGAGAATGCCATTGCATTTCCGTCTGATTACGAGTTCTTCGTCCACTGCCATATCTGGCTCTGCATCATCGTCCATCGCGTCATCCTTGTCGTCTTCAACGACATCTACGCCCTCGCTTGCCAAGGTGTCGTCGAGCAAGGAGAGATAGCGCTCATCGTGTTCTCGAAAGATCATCTCCGACGTTCCTCGGTCTTCACACCCACGACATTGACTTTCGATGTGTAAGTCGGGACCTCCGGCCACATATTCGTGATAGCGTGTGTCCCCATCCTCACATGTGACAGTGAGGCCGTGCTAGAAAGGGGGTGCGCCAAGTCAGACGTCATCGATTAAGCAGCCAGCGTACACACCGTTTCCTCCTGGAGCCGCGTTGAGGAATGAAACCATGCATTTTGGATGCTGCCCGATGGCGCAGGCCGGTTTGGTTCGACGTCCATGCAGTGGTACTCGCGGAGGCGCATAAAGACGGGTGTGAAGATGAGGTTGACAGACTGCTCGCCAAACGTTGGGGGCATCTGGTGCATTTGTATGAGGTCCGCATGTAGGTTTTCATCAGGGTACTAGGAGAATAGAACGCTGTGAGATTACAGACGGCATCAAGCGCTGACGGGACGCACGAGCATCCGGCCTTGCCAGAGGCCACAAAGAAAGCCGGGGGTGTAGTGGGTGCGTTTGAGGGAGACGGGGGTGGAGATGTTGGTGCAGTCGGCAAGGCGGTTCCAGTCGTCGTCCCATCGTGCGCTTGGGGCGAGCATGGAACGGGCCTCGGGGCCAAGACTATCGTAGTCCGTGATCTGGGACCACCATTCCCACGAAGAATTGGGAACGAACTTGGCAGCCTTATGGTTGTTGAGTTCTTCGATGTCCTCCTGCGTCGGTCCGACCTGGCTGGAGGTGCCCACTTCCGCACGGGTTCTGGGGAGATGGGGAGGAATGCCGACAGGAGATGTTTCACGATGTGCAAAGTAGATGAGTTTGGCCGCCGCGGAGGCCAGTGGAATGCCCAGTTTGAAGGCGTTGATGTGGTGGAGGGGTATGATGCGGGCAAAGTTATCGCGGTAATGAAGGTAATGGCCATGGGCGGTGACGAACGAGTGGGATAGTTGTGAGGGGTTGTGTGAGAGGGGCAGGGTGTAGTGGGTGTGTGGGGCGAGGTACGCGGCATACTCGAAGGGGATGAGGGGAGAGGATGAGAAAGGAGTGGGGACGACGTACGCGGACAGGCATGATGACGAAGGGCAGGACGAGTTTGACCATCTGGGCACGTTGTGGGGCCGTCTGGGCTTTGAGACGTTCTGGGACGCATTTAGGAGGAGAAGAGAGGGAGAGGGAGAGATGCACCTTCGGTTGTGGTGAGCCAGACTAACCAGAGGGCGAGGGCGTTGATTTCGTTGTCGGCTGGCCAGCCGTCGAGGTTGTTTTCGTAGAGGCGATGGCGGACGAATGCGCCTACGAAGTCGGGAAGGCCGGCGTCGTCAAGGAGGGAGCGGTTCTTTCCGTCGTTTTCCATGAGCATGGAGAAAGCGGTCCAGAAGGTGGGGAGGACATCGGTTGCATGAATATCGCGACGGCGGATGCTTCTGAGTGCGTCAAAGTTGGCGCGGAGCTGGTCGGAGAAACCAAACGCGTTGAGGTCGCCGAGACGACGGGCGGGGGCGGTGGAATCAAAGCAGCGACGGAAGAAACGGGCGTAGAGATGGCTGTTTGTTCTGAAACCGAGGGTGTTGGAAAAGTATTTGGAGGTGAGGAGGAGGGGTAGGATGGCTGTCGGGGGTGCCTTGGGGTCGTCGTGGAGTTCGAGGACGATTTTTTCGAGGACTTCGAGGGGAAGACGGAGAATAGGAGAGGCCATGGGAGAGGAGGGGGAGGAGAGGGAGGAGGGAAGGTAGGGGGTAGAGTGGGGAGGTGGTCCTGGATAGATATATAGGCGATAATTTGGTAAAGGTTAGCTACGTTCCCGAACATCTTGTGCCTGCTAATTGCAGACTGACGTCCGGTTGAGATCACCGCTCGGGCCACACAACGGCCATTTGCGTGCTTTTCGCCGCTACGACTTCACGTCCTCGATAACGTGTCCATTCGCGGCAGAACCGCCCCACACTCCCACTGCGGTCAGCGACGATGACGGATGGGAAATCCGTATCACTCTTTCCACGTAAAAGGTAGTATCGTCCCAGCCCACCGGCATAAACGCCGTTTCAGATCTCCGTCCTGTGCTGTGTCGCTGTGTCTCAAACACCCCCGGCACCGCGATCTCTCCTCACCCCCGCTCACCTCGTCGGGGCCCGCCGTGCGATGATTAGCGTTGCTTTTTTCGTCTCTTTCTTCGCCTCGGACCGGCCAACAGGTCCCTTCACAATCTGCACTCATTCATTCCATCCCGTCCCATCTCAACCCTCGATCATACACTCCACCTTCATTTCCGCGTGTACCCTCGTCTCAATTGACGTACGACTAGTGCTTGTATCATACTGTAATGGTGGGAATCACCGGCCTATCAATTACATCCGACAGCGCCCGTACACTTACCCTCGTGTGGTCATGAAACACTGACCTGACCGATACAGACAGTTGATCGCCGTGCCTTTTATAATACCAAAGCCCCATCCCCATCCCGTCTCTTGTTCACTTTCACGCGATTTTCGGATCCGAACAGGCCGTTCATACACACCTAAACGGCGTTGACTGACACAATCCGATGCGTCTCGCCCCCTCGATCTCTACCGCGGATCCTAAGTTCCAAAATTGTGACTGCTGTGAACCATCAGAGTTGGCATCCTCGCGTACATCACCCTCGTCAGAATACTGCGCATATACGCACCTTTGATGTGTGTGATACTCTGGTGGGTTATCTGATAGTCGAACTGCCCGCATCCCATCGAACACATTGTCTGGCCTGTCACCCACCCGACAGACTCGACGGTGCAAAGAAGTCTTCCAATTTGGGTTAATTCTTCCCCTAAAAAGGAATGTGACTCTCTCCCTGGGGTGGGGATCGTCACATTCGACACCCCGACCGTCCTCTCCAAAATCCGATATAAAATCTGCTCGCCATTGCCATCGCCCTCTTTCTTCGTCCCCCCCACCATTCTCACTTCCCTTTCCCCCATGCAGTCCGCACAGTCCACCCAACCTTTCCTTCCCTTTGCTGACGACTACAGTCCACCCCGATCGAGGACAACTGCTGCTTCCATTTGGGCCCCGCAACCCCAGCAGCTGGACTCAACCTGGCCAAGCACCATAGGCAATTTCCCCAGTGATTCAGAAAAAGCGGTCTTTCGTCCTCAGAGGGGATTCCGAGGCTTCAATCCCATCCTTGGCAGCGAAGACGTCTTCGGTCCTGTCGGTCTCGCTGGTCCGCCTCGTAAAAGGGACATTGGTGCCATCGGGGACGGCAGGAAAAAACTGAGCCCTGAGCTCGACGACGATGCACGTTTGATTTCGTTAGTATTTCGACGCATATACTCACCCTGTGATCTCGTAGCATGTCGAACAGCTCCTCCGCGCCCTTAATCTCAGCTCCCCAGCCCCGCAACAGCCCACTCGGGTCTTGACTAACGAGGCCGTCAACCCCTCGGGTTCCCCCGACGTCTCCCCGAGCTCGACGACATCTGCTCTTTTAACGCCAACAGATCTGTCTCCCGCAAAGGCGTCATTTGATTTGAAAGTCACTCCTCCGTACGAACTATCGTCTCTGTCTTCTAATGTATCACCGTCCTCTCTTTTGTTCGATCCTGGTTCTCCCCTTAAAACTCGTGACTTTTTCTCCGCTGTGAATATCCCCCAGTCGCGTCTCCAGGAACCTCCTGTGTGTGTGCTGCCTTCGGGTGGCTTTCCATTCTTTGATCAATATTTGGAGAATGCTTCTCCCGCGCTCGGTACACAGTCACTGTACGACAGTGCTTTCCCCCAACTTGTCCGCAGGCCAGACGTCTCCAACATCTTGTCGGCCTCTTGGCGTCACCAGCAGCCACAGATCCCGGAGTGGTGTAGATTGGAAGAAAAGTCCATTGGTGACCTCCCAATCAGTTTGCCTGGAGAGGACACCCTGAGCTTGAGGACTTCCCCCTCCCAAAATGCCTTTGCCCGTCAAGGGTCCGCGGGAACGCATTCCCACGAGGCACGACATTCATTTATTCGCAAGAAATATATCGACTAATATGTGCATCCTTTTTCCCTCACGCAGCCTATCAATTTTTTGTCGCTCCTTCACCCCTCCTCGTCCCCACCGTATCATGTTTTCGTAGCGCGTATCATCAAATCCTCGGATCAGCAAGCATCCATTTTCCTCCAACAGAAACTTAAAGTTGCAGACTTGGAAGAACGGCATAAGATCATTGATGCTATATGTGCGCGCGGCTTTGAGATGATGTCCCATCGGTACTTGTCCACTGCCATCAAAATCTTACGCGATATGCACATTTCTAACTGATGGCACGTAGATTTGGAAACTGGGCCGTTCAGCGATGTTTAGAGGCTGCTGCAACCGCCGAAGAGCGCCGCAAGATTGTGGGTTGCATGAGGTTCGCACCACCACCACATCACGTTTTTCATCACGTGCTAAAGTAATGTTCCGCAGAGGCCGAGTGGTTGAGCTTGCGACGAATTGCTATGGGTGTCATGTCCTTCAAAAGGCCCTTGATTGTGAGGAAGATATTAGGTTACTAATCGTGTCAGAGCTTTTACTCGGCGATCCGGCATTGACGCTAGTAAACAAGCATGCCTCCCATGTGTGGAGCAAGGTATTATTACTCCATCAATTTGTTCAGCTCCGATCAGTAATTGGGCTATCTAGATCATGGAATTGAGTTGGACCCCACCCGCGCCACCAATCTTTACCTTGTAAGTTAACTATTTTTCCATTTTGGAGCATTTGTCTGACCTTAGCTTCTCTCGCAAGTGTCAACAAGGCACTCAAAGGCAAGTGGGCGTCGCTAGCATGTCACGAAACTGGGTCCCTTGTCGTTCAGGTAACGATGATTGACATGGTTGCGTAGCTATCACTCAGTCGTCCGCAGCACGCGTTTGAGAACCTCGAGGAATCTGCCAAAGACGGCATCATTAGCGAATTGCTAAACCAGGGGTCGGCTGTCTTTGGTGAAATCGCTAAAAATCAATGGGGATCATACTGCATTCAACACAGTACGTGCTCACAGGTACTATCGGCTTATAGGGTGCTAATGGATACGAATTAGTTCTGGAACACGGATCCGTGAAACACAGACAGATGTGTCTGGATCACTTGATCGCCGACCTGCTCGACTATGCAACCAATGAACAAGGATTCAAGTCGGTCACCAAGGCATTCAAGGAAACCGGCCCAGAGACGCTCGCAAGGATCGTGAAGAGGATGTGTGAACCAGCGAAAGGGTCGGTAATGCCTGGCCTGGTCGAATGCCACTTCTCTGACCCTATTTAATTTACTAGTGGTCGTCGTGCCATGATCGTAGACCTTGCCTTGTCCGTTACGGGCAGCCAGCTCATCGCCAATGTACTACCTCAGGCAAGTTCTTACATTTCCGACATCGCGAACAGTCATCCCATGTTCCTTAGGCTGACAAGGATCAACGTACGATGCTCTATGAGTGCATTAGGGGCCACATTGTGACCCTTCGCGGATGCAAGACGGGGTCCAAGGTTATTTGGCTTTTGTATGCCCCCTTTTTTCTCGGCGTTTGGGTCATGGTCTAACGTTATACTCAGCGACAGGATGGTTCGTCACCATCACTCGATTTATCCTTGCTGTCTTTCATTACTGACCATCCTACAAGCGCGCCTATTATGGGTACTGAGTTACCATGGCTGACGATTCCTGCATCAACCATCTTGGTTCATTGCGTTATTCGCAACTTCATCTGTTGTCTGAACACCCCGGATTCTGCCCCAGATTGGAAACCATACATGAATTTATGCGCCACACTGGGCCGAACCATCTTCCAATCGATCTTGCCAGCCTCGCCACTCGGCAATTACCGTATTCGATGAAGCACTTTTATAACCGCATCACCACAATGATTAAAATACGCAAATATCCTACTTCGATTATACGCCGCACTACGACTCCGCCACACCGAGCTTGTATTCTGCATTGCACAAACGAACAATCTTTGCATCGAACTCTGAACTCATCATTTGTTATTTGATCCATGCTTATTTGCACAGATTCAAAAAGTGTGCGTTTCTTTTATCATTTACCATGCGCCATCAGCTCGACTTTCTTTGATTCATAATGCCCTCGTTCATGCTGGGCCAAAAAAGCTGAATTGCGCTTCATGTTTGACTCGATTTTATTTTCGACTTTCATTAGAATTTGCAGCTATTCTGTCAACCAGTACATTTGCATCACGTCAAGTCTAGCTATCAACTTTATCAATTGCATGTCCGCCCTACATTTATACTACGACCCACTGTCATTTGTGTACGTTGCAATATGTTGCATGAGTGTGTTCAATTACATTACAGAAATTGTCCGTCGCGTCTGCTTTGGTATAAATGCCGTTCTAGAATACAAGGTGGTGACAAGGGGGCACATCGAAATGAAAACAACCTGTGCAGCTTCTCTTCTGCCTCTAAATCGCCACTTTGGTGGGCAACGTCTCCTTTCTCAACGTCTCGAACCTCACTTCTTGCGCCTCTGCGCGTTCAATCGTTTTCGTCAACTTTTCCTCACGTTCTTGCATACGCTGCTCCATGCCGAGTACAAGGAGACGAATTTGCTCCATCTGAGAGAGGGATGCCTCAATAGAAGCTTGTGGTGCTGCCGGAGTGGCATCCGAAACTTCGGATGCCAGCGGAGGAGTTGCAGTCCCCCGATTCAACAGCGATGTTCCCATGACACGTGCCACAACTGTCGCTGATGACGGCGCAATGTCCAACACCGTCTTCAAAGCGTCTCAGGATGACTGCGAGGGCCAGCGACCGCCCACGTACCTGCCAATTCTCACCTGCCAACTTGGACAATGCCTGTTCGAGCAATCGTTCCCTGGTCCGCACGCGCTCGAGTTCGGCCATGCACCGCTCGTTTTCGCGTTGTGTGCCTTGGAGTATGAGGTCTAGATTTTTATATTCTTTTTCGAGTGATTGGATAGTTTCGAGGGGGGGCCTGGACGCAAGTTGGGTTTGAAGCGCGAGTATAGTCGTTTGGAGCTGTGTTATGGGTCAGCGCACAATGAGAGAGATAAAGACGGTGGCGACGGACCTTGTCATTTTCGCGATCTTTTTCCAAAAGTTGTTTACGGAGAGTATCTTCGATCGATTCGTCTGTTTCGCGGACGGAAGAAAGGTCAGCGGGATCTGGGTTGGTGGTGAGGTTGAGGGATGTGCGAGGGTAGGTACGGACGCTTTGGGCACGGCGCATCGTGGTACACAACCAAACGTTCAAGTTGTGGCGGTGCTTATTTTGGAGTGCCTATGACAAGGACACGCATTTTTCATGTTGGGTTGACGGAAAACTACATACTCGGAGGCGGACATGGCGGAAGTGTTGACATGACACAATGGAAGAACGGATGCATATCCCGGATCTCCTGATCCGTCGCGATGCTGTCCCAAGTACAATATACTTACTTAAAATCCGGTTGTGGTCTAGTCTGTCACCGTTCACAACTCGTAAGTATAACGAAAGCGAGAATGATTCGATTATGTCTTAGGAACAAAACCACGCATTTGCATGGGAATGGGACGGTCATGATGTGATGTATGTATCCGCGATCCGGTGCACGTGATTGCTCGCACGGGGGCCGTAAAGTTTGGGGCTAGGACCCCGGAATCGTACGTAACCGTCCACTTTCATCGGCCAAGACTTGAACAACTTCTTTTTTCTGCACAGCTTCAGTGACGAGGCCGACGAAGGCGAAGGCGACGACAACGACAACGACGACGACGACGACGAATATCTGGCGGGCCATTCAGATGAGCGAC
Organism: Xerocomus potaroensis; assembly: GCA_038088895.1. Lineage (NCBI taxonomy): Eukaryota > Fungi > Basidiomycota > Agaricomycetes > Boletales > Boletaceae > Xerocomus > Xerocomus potaroensis. The sequence continues at coordinate 19,144 of JBBPJT010000245.1, read as the reverse complement.
AAGTCCACGGTGTATCCCGCCTCGAAGCTCGGGGAGTACACCGTCACTGGCGATATCGCCGAAGGCACCTTTGGCAAAGTGAAGAGTACGTTTTTAACTGATGGCGATCGTCTTTTCGTTCCCAACTGATATCTCTTTCCTCCTTTTTTTCCCTTCCTCTCCCATCCTGGCAGTGGCTATCCATACCATCACTGGCCAAAGAGTCGCCATGAAGTACATCTCCAAGGCTGTCATCCACATGACCAAAACCAAGACTCGGGTACAGCGTGAGGTGGAATACATGCGCACACTTCGACACCCTCATATCATCAAGCTGTGTGTCCCATTTTTGATTCGTCCATCTTCTACCTTCTTTGTTCACACAGACCTAGATACGAGGTTATCTCAACCCCGACGGACATCATCATCGTTCTCGAATTCGCAGGCGGCGAGCTCTTCAACTACATCGTCAATAATGGTCGCATGCCGGAGCCACGCGCCCGGAAATTTTTTCAGCAGCTCATTTCCGGTATCGAGTACAGCCACAAACTGAAGATCGTCCATCGAGATTTGAAACCGGAGAACGTCCTCTTGGATGACGACCTCAACGTTAAAATTGCCGATTTCGGTCTCTCGAACGAGATCAAAGACGGCGACTTTTTAAAGACGAGTTGTGGTAGTCCGAATTATGCCGCTCCGGAGGTCATCCGAGGGAGCCTTTACACAGGTCCAGAGATCGATGTATGGAGCTGTGGAGTCATTCTTTATGTCATGCTTTGTGGAAAGCTCCCATTCGAGGATGAGGATGTGCAGACCCTTTTCTCAAAGATTAGCCGTACGTACTTGCCTTTTCTTGCGCTCACGCATGGCCTCCTGTCCGGTGACTCAATCTTTTGATTATCGACAGAAGGAGCGTACCACATGCCGAGCGATATCGGTCTTGATGCACGCAATCTGATTAATGCGATGCTTGCGGTGGACCCGGTCAAGCGGATTACTATTCCCGAGATTACCCAGCATCCGTTTTATACTACCGATCTTTCCCGATACCTCACGCCACTTCCACCGCCCCCTGGCCCTGTCCTCGGTACACTCTCGTCATTAGTGACACCTGCCAAGGTGCTCGATTTCGAGATCATTGAGGGATTGGGCCGGATCGAGGAGGATGTCGTGGATGAGCTTGCATCGAGGATGGAAAACGTGGACAAGGACGACATTTGGGAGTGCCTACGACGAGATGACGGTGTTCAGGGGAACGCTGTCAAGGTGGCTTACCTGCTTCTGCGTGATAAGCGTAGGCAGGGGAGGGACCGTGAGTGTGGCCCTTACTGAATCAGTATACCAGCTGACGATGTCTAGTGGCAGAATTCGAGGAACAGGAGCGCGATGCAAAGTTAGCAGCTATGGATGTCAGTCCTACACCTATTCTTTTCATCGTTTTATCATCGTTTCTCTTTTCCCCTATGCTCATCTTGTGATCCCAGCCAAGGAACACCGTATCGCCGAGTGCATTATCGCCGACAGGTGATCTAGAAGACAATCCGTTCGAGGCGGAATTTAATGGCGACTATGATGATGACATAGACGATGGACTTGACTTTTCGACGCCGCCCGTGGACGGCGAAATCAACAACTTTGCCGTCCTCAACTCGTCCCTTCCAACAGTGGATCAACCTTCGGAACACCACCTTACTTCGTATGCCAATGCGAAACGTGCATGGCCGGTCAAGGAAAAGAAGCAACACCGGACGAAATGGCACTTCGGTATCCGGAGTCGGTCACCACCGATGGAAGTCATGCTGGAGATATACCGCACGCTCAAGATGCTTGGGATGGAGTGGAAAGAGAAACGGAACCTCGGTGGGTTGGGTGGTATTCGACCGCAACGGCAGCGGTCGAACACGAACGGTGTCAGGATTGAGCGAGCCAGTGAGCTGGACGGGAGTGACACCGTTGACTTGCGGGCCGCTGCGAGTGTCTATTTCATAGAGACACGAGCGCGGGTTCAAGATGTGGTGGTACGTGTGTGACAAATGAGGGGCGCTGATCGCCGTTTGCGCTGATCCGCTTGTTTGGCAGGTACTCATGAACCTTCAGCTCTACATGGTCGACTCGATCAACTACTTGGTCGATTTTCATCACAAGAAGACGTACAAGGCGTCGACAGAGCTGGGCGCGGGGAAATTCGACATGGCGAACCCGGACATCTTGTTACCCGAGACGAGCTCCGATGGACGGTCGATCAAGGACGGTCTTGCGGTCAAGGAAGACGAAGTGGTATCGCCGTTTGTCTTTATGGATATCGCCTGTCGTCTCATTCTCGAACTCGCCGGCGGGGGAGAGTAAGACTCTGCACACTTTTTTTTCTTTCCTTTCCTTTTTTTTTGCACTCAAACGGTTACCACCCCCACGCGCTATTGTTGTATCACATGTCCGTCTCGTCACTTGCTATAGATTTCTCTCTCTTTTCTTCGTCAACGTTCTCTCTGTTGTCATGCGTTTGTTGTCTGCTTGCTCCGTTCCTTGTCTTTTCTTTTATATAGATACCATGTGTACGACTAGGATTTTATATGCTCTTGGTTATGTACTCGCCTTTGCGTCGATGGACGCTCGAAAGACGGGGCACCGGGCACCTTTGTGGAAACACCGCTGTCTTATTTACTTCGCCTCAGTCCTTTCGCGTACGTTTTTTGCAAAATCGTTTTTGTCTCGCAAATGCCATCGTCGAGGCTTGAAAGGGCGGCGTCGTTGTTCGAGAGCCTCTTGACATTGACTGTCGGGGCCACGACGACAAATCCCAGCTCGTTGTTCAGCCTTGTCATTCTGTCCAACACGCCCTACTGAAAAAGTTTAGCAATGGCACGTCCTCGACCGAGTACGACGCGGAGCACTGAGCCAGGTCGAGTCTTGGCCTACTGCCCTCTAAGAAATGGTTGTCCTGAGAGTCATCTGTGGGCCGCTGCGTCAGTCGCTGTCGCACACATCGATTCGGTGATCTAAACCGCATGAATACGCACACGCACGTCCATATTTTACGGCATGACGCGTGACGCATAGTAGCCTCGCCCGAAACTGGTTGAATAAGACGACGTATAGCCGTCTGCTGCAGCAAACGACGTTGTGGCACAGACGCACACATCCTCAAAAAACTCAACCGGGGTGCGTGAAGGATGAAGAGGGAACAATGATTCCAGCATTTCCTGTTCCTTTTTTTTTTTGGATGCAGTTGTCCCCGGGGGTGTATTCTGAACCCACTCACCTATGCCGCCCTTCAAAACCTTTTTTTTTTTTTCATGTTTGGGATGTTCATCGAGAGAACTATTGTCGTGGCTGTGTTGTCGGAAACGAGGTCAGCGTGGTTTTTGCCGTCAAACATCGTGTTTCTCCTCACAGGACATACAAACCCTCTTCTGTCAGGGCCGATGGTATAAAAGACTTGATGGGGAAGGGAAAAGGAAGAGACGTGTTCGTGTGTGTCACTTGGTCTCATTTGGGGTTTTATGTGCCTTTCAGTTCAATTTTACAGCCGAACAGCGGGACCCGATATGAAACGTTTGCCTCCAAAATGAGTCAAAATGAGTGTTGAAACATTATATATCTCTTCTTCATGACCCTGGGACAAGCGGTAAGGGAACAGGTACTATCATTTGGGGCTTTCGCCACTTCATATTGATTGATAAACAAATTGGGATGCATATGGCACTTACGGTGCCTCTCTAATCCGTTCAGAGAGATATACATTAATTTGACCCCCACGTACAGATCCTCGTCGCATCCAGCACCCTCCCCCCTCTCAGCGAGAACTTCCAACGTCTTATTCTATCCACTCTCTTCTCCCAGGGGAACCTATCGTGGGCATCGAGCCCGCAGAGCCGTTCAAGATCCAACTCCAAAGTTCCCCTACGGTACTTTACCCTCTTTCTATCCGGATGACACAGAGAGGCTGATCATATTATTATTATCCCTTCAGTCGTGGACAATACGACTAGGCATCACTGGCGGCAAACTCTTGTACTTGGGTTCAGACTTGCGGTCGTGCCCAAAGATCGTCGATGGCAAGGTCTTTGCGAGCGACCAAGCACAGAACCAAGAGTGGTACCTCATCCCCTACAATGACGACAACGATACGTACATGTGAGCCGTTTTTTTTTTTCACGAAAAAAAAAAACACGCTCGCTCACCCGTTGCCTTGTATCATTTGTTCTAGTATCGCGGCGAAAGAGCACGGCGAGCGGGTATGGACCGTACCTGCTAAAGGAGAGGACAAGGTAACTTCGTGTCTTTCTCGACCGCGCTCGCGATCTCATTTGTGAGCGAGCAGCAAGTATACGTTGGTGATTTGATGCCTGGGCAAGCCAACCAGTTGTTCAGGATTCGGACACGGGACTAGTCGAACGTTCAAGAAGCTATGTATGCATCGTCGTACATCATCGAGTCTGTTACAGGGCAAGTTTCGGAGATGATCGATCGATCGGTTACTTGTCAGCACCGATGGGCATCTCATCAGGGCCGTCTACGAAAAGCTTTGGTTGCACCTGCCTCCGACAACGCTCCGGACCGTCTTGCGGCGTACGTCGTCCTCGACATCAGGCGGACAACATCCTTGCTCACACGAATGCGCAAGTCCCAAGGCACCAAAACGATGCATTGAATGCTTTTTCTACATTTCGCGAAAACAGGACGAGCACAAGGGAAAGAGACGGATGCTCGACTAAAAACGGACGGCATGTACCGTGTTCGTTTCTTCGGGGAAGTACCCCCCTGAAGGTTTATACGTCACATACACTGCATCATGGGTGATTTGCAAACAGGAAATGGACAAGAGCCAATCCTCCTGGTCAAACTGGGACAATCGACAGACAGACACACCGGGTTTAGGTGGGCGGTCTGCCGTCAAGCGGGTGAAATCAAAGTCGGGCGAAATGACGTAGATGCCCTCTTTCTGTCATCGTTTAGAGCGGAGTCGAGTTGTCGTCTCTGGGGAGGTGTGGACACGTACCATGGCAACGGCTAGTTTTCCGTTTCGACTGCCTACGGCTAGATAACGCGAGGAAAACGTCTCGTGCTTGGTTGGTTGGAAATTGAGGATGATGGCGATTCCCTTTGCGCGGACACTTTTGGACTTGGTGAATAGGCGCTGAAAATCAGGAAGTAGGACCACCCTGCTATTTTCTGTGAGAATGGCGAGGTCCTTGCCCGATGCCGAGACATGACCTGAAAGTCAAACATCGATCATTAAACCCAGAGGTGTGATTGAAAAGTACGTACAAGCCAAGAATGGTCCGTGCAATGAATGAGAAGCTTGTTTATTATGCCGGAGTGTTTGGGCCTGCATGGGTGCTTGCAAACTGCGAGCGTGCGGCCGTACATCCCATACTGCACCAGACAGCTCCTTCGAAGGTAGTTGATAAATTAGTTCCCCGCCTTTCTTTGCAAAGATTCGCAATCCGGCTCCACTACAGATGAACGCATACAGGTCATTAACCTCGGCATATCTAGGGCTGCCTAACTTGAAACCCTGTTGTTGTCGCTGCAGGCCACAAACGACTGGCATCAACCGCATCGTTGGGATGTCACAAGAGTAGGCATTGTTTTCGGCCACGCCGAGCAGGTTCGGGTACGAGACGCGAAACCGGTGACATTCCTCGGGCATACGCAAAAGCGCCCAGGCTGTGAAATGACCTCGACGACTACCTGTTTTGTTGAACCTCACGGCGGCTTGCGCGGATATATCCAGCATCTTTTCGTCAGGGGGATATGTTTCTGAAACCTGGTCACCATCTGTGTCGATTGTATGTCGCCAAATCTCCTTGCAACTGTCGTATCGATTAAAAACAACGTAACCTTGGTCATACTCCACATGAACATAGGGTCTGACATGCGACTGAAAATCAATACAGAATGAGACGTCCGGATTCTGAGAGTGTATGAGACCTGACCGGAGGAAGGGCCCACAAGATGTGATCCGTTTTGATATCGCACGCGAACAGGCCGCCAATCTGGCAAGAGGTTATGACGAAATCGAATTCATAATCGACCTTGAGGCGATGTACACAGGGTCCTGTCGCTTCTAGTTCTTGAGCGACAGGGAGTCCCTTACCGCGCCATCCCCGCTCGATGTCCAACTGTCTCCTGCCTGGAGATGGGGCGATGAGCGATCAGTACCGTCCGACATGAAACGCTTGCTGACAATAGGCCTTCCAGTCTTTAATAACCGAATCAGCGCCATTGACAAGCTGGTCCTCGTGGATGAAACGGTGGCGGAGCGCGGCATTTCTGTACACGGCTGGTTCGTTGGTGGTGATCAAGGCATTCCACTCGCGTGATACAAGAGTGATAGAGCATAGTGAATATAGTGGGAGACTTGATATTATTTGTAAAGCAATCTCTGGAGGGAACCGATGTAACATGATGATGGAGAAGAGACAACAAGATTCCACGTAGACGGAGATCCAAAAAAAACATTATCTTTATTTTATGTTATTACAGTCATGGTAGTTCAATTATTAGATTCGTTCGCGCATTCGAGTACTTTTACTCCTTATCTAGTCAAGAAATTCAAAGATCGAACCCCATCAACGACAGGTTTTCTATCCATGCCGTCTTTTGACCAGCTTTTGAAGGAGGTTAGGGAAGAAATTACCGAGACTCCGTTTTTAACTTTTTGACATTGACTGTCGGGGCCACGACGACAGTCCTAGCTCGTTCTGTTGTTGCCAAGTCACATCGTCACTCAACATCAGCCCTGTAGTTCATCTATCACGCCCTACCGAAAAAGTTCAAAGACACGCTTGTTCTACTTGTCCGACCGAGGTATGCATTTTGCTTCGCTCTCGTTACACTCGCTAACTCATTGTTAGCGCGTTCAATCAATGCGGGTAGAGTTGGAGGAATGATTGGGTTTCGGCGTTTCGGCTCTAGTGAGCTTTGGTTGTGTGTGCCTGTGTGTTTAGCGTAGCGGTAAAGTTGGAATTTATTTGGCTGGTCCCGAGTCGGGCCTAAGCCATAATCCAAACCAAACCAATATGATGAGCATGTCTACTGTATGTCTGATGTAGCGTAAAGATAAGGTTGACTCGTCTTTCTCCTTTGTGATGCTACATCGATTTCCTCCAGAAATCTACTCTATCACTCTCGTATCACGAGAGCGGAATGCCTTGGTCGCCACCAACGAACCAGCCGTGTACAGGAATGCAGCACCCCGCCACCATTTTATCGATGGGTACCAGCTTGCCAGCGGTACTGATAGAGACTGGAAAGCATATCGTGAGTCGGCATTTTGTATCAGACGGCGGTCAATCCTCAGATCACCCTGTCTTTAGGCAAGAGACAGCTGGACATCGAGTGGGGATGGCGTGGTAAAGGACACCCCGTCGTTCGAGAGATGAAAGTGATGGGACTATTGCAATCTTTCAAAGTCGCCTTTGAATCTGGTTTCCTCATAAATGTCTGGAGGCCTGCTTGTACATGATATCGAAACAGCTCATATCTTGTGGGCACTTCCTTCGGTCAGGCACGTACATTCTCTAGATCCAAATGTTTGACTCAGCATTCATCTTTAGTCGCACGTCGAACCCAATGTGCCCGTGGAGTGTGACCGGGGTTACATAGCCTTTGATCGGTACAACGGTTGCACGGAGGTTTGGCGACATACGATCGACACAGATGGTAATCAGGCTTCCGAAACATGTCCCCCGGACGAAAAGATGCTGGATGTGTCTGTGCAAGCCGCCGTGAGGTTTAGTGAAACAGAAAGCCGTCGAGGACATTTCACACCCTGGGCACTTCTGCGTACACCTGAGGGGCATCGCCTGTCCTCGCCGTGACGACAGATTGTGTCTACTCATGGGACATTCCAACGATGCAGTTGACGTTGATCGATCATGGTCAGGGTTTTAGACATGCCAAGGTGAACGATCCGTACACGTTCATCTATGGTGACCATAGGTTGTGGATTTTCGCAAGAAAAAGTGGCGAATTGCTTTATCAACTATCCTTGATGGAGCTGTTTGACGGAGTAGTATGGGACGTATAACCACACACTCCTAGATCGTCCACACTCATCCAAGCCCAAATGCTTCTGCGTAGTGACGAACAAGCTCATCGTTTACTGCGTCATAATTTCATAGATTGTATGCTTTATTTTCAGGTCGTGTGTTGGCATCGGGCAATGACATCGCTATCCTTACAAGGGACTACAAACTAGTCCTACTCCCTGATTTTCAACGTCTATTCACTGGATCCAAGATTACTCCTGCAAAGGAAATCGCCATCACCCTTAATTTCCGACGAGGTAAGGATAGGGTACGGAGCGCATCTTCTCTAGCAGTCAACAGAAACGGAAGACTAGCTTTCGCCACGGTGCGTGTCCACACCTCCGATGGTACTCGAAATGACACTCGACTCCCCCCGAACGATGGTAGCCCGGAGGCATCTTTGCCGTCTCGCCCATGTCCGATCTTATGCGCACAACAGCAGACCTAGCTAAACCCAATATATTTGTCTGTCGATTGCCCAAAATTCTTCCGGATCGGGTCGTGGGCTTCCCCCGTTTGCACATCACACAGGATGCAATAGATGTTGCCTACGCCCCTTCGAATAGGTCCCACAAGCTCTGCGTATACACCATATGCTTATAGCTGAGCACCCCTTTTATCTGATGTATACCACCACTGTCTGCAGAGCTGCTTTATAAAATACAGGTGATCAAAGCTAAAGCTAAGCCTGGATATGGACCGAAGAATGTGCCAAGCACAACGGCTAATAGTGGAGCACATCGTTAGAAGTGCCATTGAGGGATAACGTTCTCGTCGTCAACACAAGTCCTGTCGATGTACTCTGCAGCACCGGACATGTGAGTAACCTGGCAGCAGGTAGCATGGGGAGCCAGCAACTCAGATGAGGGAACAGGAAAGCGTCTGGGATGCTCGGTCGAGGACGTAACAAACTGGAGAATGTATCGCCGCTGTCGGCTGGGGGTTGACTTGGGGTATCACATCCGCAGGGATATCTGCGTCAACGAAACCTGAGTCCCGATAACTTTTTCTCCTCCCTCCTTCAAGAGCTGGTCAAAAGACGGCATGGATGGATGGCCTATAGGTGATGGAGTTCGACCAATTTCTTGACTAGGCCAGGACAGTATAAGACATGGTCCAAATGGTAGGTAACAAGGCTCACAAGGTGAGATGACACGAACCTCGAAAAAAATGACCCGGTCCAACCAAGTCTTCCGCCTGATCCTGGCAGGCGAAAAGCTCGGAAAGGTAGTTGCGAATATCGCGTTCGGGTCGCTATCGCGCACATCGGCGATCCGAACCGCATGAATACACGTCCGCTAATTCTAGGCGTGACGCATCATGGCCTAAAAGCCGTATAGCCGCTTCCTGCAGAAACGGTGAGTCGTGCAGCGCACACTGATGAAATGGTGGTAGAGTGCGACATTTTTGTACACGACTGGTTCGTTGGTCGTGATCAGGGCATTCCACGCGCGTGATACGAGAGTGATGGAGCACAGAGAATTCAGTGGAAGACTTGATATTATTTGTAAAGCAATCTCTGGAGGAAAGGGAAGAGTCCACATGGACGGAGATCTTCTGTAATCCATTCATATTCTGACCATCCACGTGTTGTAAACCTTCCTACCCTTATTCCGTTCGTTCCGGGTAGTGCTATCCATCGTTACGGACCACTGTCGACAGAAACCTTTCGTTACCTGCGTCAGGTGTGCAACACGTCGAAAAATGTCGTGTCGCACATTTCGCTTCATTTTTGAGGATTCCACGTGATCACCAGTGCGTGTGTATTGGAATTCGGTTGGCTCCGAATTGCCCTCATATACAGAGCGATCAATATGCGGTGATCCACCGTTTGTCGATGCATGCATGTAATTCTAGACGGCGCTAATTTTCTTGGCGTGTCAATTGACAGCAACACTTTCCAGTTTATCACGCTTATTTTCTTGCGAAATCATGAAGTAAGTGTCTTCACATGACTGTGGAGTTGGGTGTTTTTTCACGTTCCATGCTTTTGATGGATGGTGGTAGTGATGTCAATAACACGCCATCCATTTTTCTAGATCGGATTTTCAACTGAATCACTCGGGCGACAAAACATTTGGAACTGTTGTTGCCTCCGTTCGCGGCGCCGTCATCGAACGCATCATATGTGCTGTCATGTTTCACTTTCTTTCGAAAGAGAAAAGAATGTTCGTCCATCGACGCTGTTTGTAAGCTGTCGGTTCTTCAGACTCCAGCGTGATGATAAGATCGGATAACGGACCAGTGAACAGCCCCTAAGAAAGGCCGTCACTCTTCCCAAAGGCTCATTTGGAAAGGGTGACAATTCGCGGTCAGCGACGCTTTTCGGTTTGATGGATCAAGATGCAAACGATAGCTCGCAAAGCCAATATTCAAAAAAGCATCAAACACTTGCAAGGCAGAAGTTCGGTCGCATTCAATATACAGACCGTAGTTTAATCAAATATACACATTCAAGCTTTTTCAGATAAACGCCTCGCATACTCCACCAACGCCCTACAGATGAACAACAATCAGTCACCATACCATTCGTAGAAAAACAGAGCGCACCGAACAGGACGGCCAGTCATGCCTTTTTCCTGGTAAAGTTGAGGCCGGGTGTACTGTGATTTTGGCGGATCAATATATGACGCGTTCGGGAGCATAACATAAAATGTCACTTACCTCCATTGCGCCTGCAATGTCGAGATGGGCCCATTGCACGGCGGGTTCTTGTTGACCTTCCTTTGGCTCGATGCCGTCAACGAACGCTTTGAGGAAGAGCGCAGCCGTGCATGATCCAGCGGGTCTGCCACCAATCTGGAAAAACATAGAACAGATTGGAAAGCAAGTAGGATGCATGACGGAGACATACATTGCACAAGTCGGCGTTGGAAGAATAGATCTGTGGGCCGTAGTCCTCGTCGAGGGGAAAGCGCCAAAAGCGATCATACTCCGACTCCCCAGCGGCATGCAGTTTTTCCCAAAGTTCGTCTGTCGTCTGGTTCGCAGACACGTCAATCATTTCCATGCGGCTACGTCGAAAAGTGGCTACGTACCGCAAATGTGCCAGTGTACAGCTCGCCAACTGCGATGCCCATGGCTCTGTCAGACGATGGTTTACTCCACTTGTATATAGACGCAGAAAGTGATCCTACCCAGTCAGGGTTGCGACATCGATAACAGTGTGCGGGTTGAACTCCGTTGACGCGTAGTATAGCGCATCTCAAGACAGACAGTGAGGCGATAGAACAGTAATACAATGACGAAAAGCCTCACCCGCAAGGATCAATCTACCCTCAGCGTCGGTGTTATCGATCTCGACGGATTTACCGTTCATAGCATAGATTCTAAAACATGGCACGAAGGATGTCAATTGATGACGGTGGCAGAAATGGAGCGTCACTAACACATCACCAGGCTTGTTTGCACTTGGACCGGGCAAGTTTTCACAAAGAGGAGTAACCGTGACCACGTTGATCCTAGCATAGGAGTTGAATTTGATCGATCTCGATAAGAAGACTGATACAAGGTGACGTACGGCAGTTTGAGTTGCGCAATTGCCAATGTGGATGCGAGAACAGCAGCAGCACCACCTTTACGAAATTCAACACTCTAGCTGTTAGCGTTCCCGAGGAATCTTACCCATGTCAGCGCGCATGTCTTTCATCCCCTGATGATGGATACGTTATGTTGGAGGATAGGAAGACTTGACAAGATGACATACTTGGCTTGGCTTGAGGCTAATTCCTCCAGAATCAAATGTGATTCCTTTGCCTACAAAAGCGATCGGCCTGTCATCGGGATTAGGAGCTCCTTCGTAGTGACTAGGCGACATCAGCGAAGGTCTGTAGGTCGACATAAAAGATGTATACATTTCAAGGAACTTGGCAGGCTCATCCGTTCCTTTGGTCACGGAAAGGAATGTTCGCTACTCGAGACATGAGCAAACTCGACGCCCAAGGACTTGGCAAATGGAACTAACCATGCCCTTTTCGGCAGCCCAATCTAGAAAGTAACGGAGGGTTATACTCGTAAAAACCAAGATTGCGACAACATACCTTCATCGCGGACGATGACTGTAACATTTTCGATTCCCTCGAACGCTTCTTGAGCGCGTTCAGTAAATACCTAGACGGATCGTCACAATAAAACTTTGGAAAGCTCGCTCATACGAACCGTAGGTGTCATGATGTTAGCAGGCAACTCCGCAAGCTGTCGGCGGGGATTAGCATGTAGACAGGGCAGAGATAACGAAAGTAGCTACACACGGTGCGAGCAAAGTTTTGCGCATTAGCATAGACCACACCACGGTCCCAATCTGCTGATCGAACGGTGGGTGTTAGCTTGGGTTTTTCCAGAGGCGTTTCCTTTTTGCGGGGATCAAACGGCGAAGGTGGGGTCGTCTTGAGCGTAAAGTCATACAAAGCCAAGTGGGCGGCAACAGCTGCTTTTATGAGAACAGGCAGATGCTAGATGGGCTGAAAAAACCGCACCTGCAGCTTGAGGATCTGCGGAAGCGTCGATAAGCGCCTCGGACAAGCCTTCCCCGAAGCCTTTGACAGCTTTTACGCCGCTCCCGACAGCTTTTCGAACGATCTCGCGACGTGCATTGCCCTTTTTGGCTTCGAATGCCTCGCCGAGCGAAACAAGAGCGGCGAGATCTGTTCCTGCACCCAGACCATAAAAGAGGTGGGATGTCCCTGTCTTTGCGGGTTTCTTGGATGGTGGTAGTTTGGCCCACAATGCTGGAGGGTCGACGATGAGAGCGTTGCTCTTAGTTGGATTGGTTGGGTCGAGAGGGACGATGTAGGCTCTGGACGACATCGATCTTACAGCTGATAAGTATCGTTGTCCGGCTCGGAAGGCCAACACCCGCACCATATGTACCATCGTCGGGTTTCGGAAGAGAGCCAGCAGAAAGAAAAAATTATTTATAGGCATAGGCACTGTCAGACCAGTTTTAGCGGAGCCTAAATTGACTCAGCCGGCGGCCGCATGGCACCAAAGGAGTATCGCTCTTGGCGGTGATCGGCAAATAACAAGAGAAGTTGACTTTGAGAGATAGAGTAAAGGGGAGGGTTATAGCCACCATTGTGGCTAGGTCCATCGCCTGCTGCAAGGACACAACAGGCCTGGCGCAGGCATTCCGGCCACACAGCGGCTAGGATTTCGGTTGAAACTCCGTTTAAACCTTGTTACTTACAGGTGACTATCTTTGGCTAGGGGCTTACCAATCAACATCTCACATCCCACTTGAGTGGATCGGAAAGCGCCCATTCCTGATATTAAGCATCCGGAACTGTCACATCTAGTCTGATTGGCCATCTTGTATGTGAACGACACAAGGGCAAAGTTGTATCCTCTCATCGTAAGCCTGCGCAGGGTGGAAAGAAGAAAGGAAAAGAAAAAAAGAAAAGAAAATACAACAACGATCATGAGAGCGACGACAACCGTACATTACAACAACCAAAATACCTGGAGCCATTCGGACCTAAACCGGCATTCCTTCGTCTCAATCTGGAAGAACCCACCGGACCACCTTCCCTGGCGAATCCCCAACCCGGAGCGCCTCGCTAAAACGAAATATGAGCAAAGAGGGCCAGAAAGGAAGCTTTCCAAAACGACGCATCCGATGAAATCGAGGGACGAGATCGACACCAAAGTGTTCTTGTGCCCCCTCCAAGTCACGAACCTTGAGCAAACTCCATCGGGCCTAGGCTCCACTGGGCGTGTCCTCTGCGTCCCAGGTGTAGAGGGCTATAGAGCCATCGGCCTGCCCTGTCGCGAGGATGCCTGCGCGTGATAATCCCGCTCGTGGAACGCGATGGACGTCACGTAGGGCAACTGTGCGTGCGACCCGCTTGTCAAATCCAACTGCGCATTGTTGTTGTGTAGTCATAACGAGTGTGCAGCACATGTTGCGGTGTATCCTTGTTCCCGGTCGTGTGACAAGTACGTGGTCGATCCCCCTGTCACCCCCGAACGTACCGTTGATTCATTGATCGCAACGAGATGCACGGCTGGATCTTGGATCCCGCCGCCAGCGTGCCAGATCGATCGGACGGAGAGCCCTATTGAGATCCCACAGCAGAATAGCACTCCTGTCAATGCTGCCGCTAATCACGACCGGCCACACCCTCGATACCCGCAGACAAGTGACAGGAGCGCTGTGTTTCTGCAGGTGACGGACGAACGACAGCGAGGATTCTTGTTCCTTGTGTGACCTGCTCGTCGTGCCCACAAACAGTGATGCGGACAGTGGGCCGTAGGAGAAGCGCCAGATGCGCACAAAGGAATCATCCCAACCGGCCGCGGGAGCATCTCGATCCGCGGATTCGGCGCAGGTAGGAAACGTCGCCTCGATCGTTTGCACGACCTGAACCAAAACGGTGTCTGTCATCTTTGAATGTAGAGATCGAGCCGATATGTACCATGCCCGTGTTATCTGCTCCCCATCGAATCTGCTCATCGGATCGTGACGGGGCGGAGAGTAGGCTACGAGGCACAGCGACGATTTTCCTATTGCCGTCCTTTGTTACAGACGCAACAGGTCCGCCGAGCACTACTAACAAAACCATGGATGTATGATCTTGCAACGAGCACATCCCCAAAGCTTTACCTTCGAGCGGTCGGGGATCTCTCGTCAACGTTAAGGCATCTTCCAGCACTCCTCGGGAAGCTTTCTCTGAGAGGCTGAGAATGCCCTGTAAATTCCTCGGCGGGTGGGGCGTAGAGAAAAGCTTCCGGGGGGTCTGTCCGACTGTCTGCGGCGTAGGCTCGCACTGAAAAACACGAAACCAATACAATTAAAATTGTGGACTATTTTTGAGGGGGTCTGTGATTTTGTCCAAGTCTGTGACACAGTCAAGCTATGTCTACTTGACATTTGGGAAACTGGCTCACCTATAGCGCCCTCATGGCTCAGAAGATGAAATGCGTTGGGGGAATTGGCATCACATTGTTCGCATCCCCATATAAGATCTATCCATGCAGGAAGGTGTTCGCTCACGTAGTGACTTCCTAAGGCCTGAAAGGGGCAGAGGGTAAGTAACACGATTTGATGACACAACAGACCATGTGTACGAATAAAAGGGTGTCTCCTTGGCCCGGGAAGGCAAGTTCACGTCATAGATCTTCTCACCCGTGCACGTCGAAGAACCAAATTCAAGATTAGACAAGTTCTCAAGGAATCTGGTCGATATTTGAGACGAGTATTTGGTATGGTCCTAGACCGAGCGTATGCTGGGCACGTAAAAAACTTGGGGATGATATCCCGAACATCTCCTCTCACGTCCTGCGACGCTGATAGATATGCTCTTCTAACGTCGCTATACACGGTGATCAACAACGCATGCAACCAATTTCATTTGTGGCTCACATGAACAGTCTATCCGTAAGATCCCAGTCGCCACGCATAAATCAGACTCATTTGATTGCAGGACAGGCTTACCTGCAGAATCTTGAACTTGCCCCTATACGGCCCCATGCGAATCAAAATGTGACAAACAGTCATGAACCAGTTCATCAAACAAATTACTCGCAAAACAACCGCATTAAAAGCCTAAATCGTACGAGCTGAAGTGGGTACCGTAGTGAGACGGTTTCTCCCCGACACTTTCCAAATTTTCATATCGATTTCGGGCGATCTCCGCGTTCTGGTATCAGCGCCCCCATTATTCAGGCAGGGACAGATCCAAAGTGTCCGAGGTATAGTCCTTCAGGACTCGTGCTATCAAGATTGAGATCGTCGTCAGGCAATCGCTAGCATATATCCACCACGAAAACGTACGGAAGACCGGATACAGCGTCGCGTCGCTCTGCGTGCGTTGAGAGAGTTGATTCAAGATACTCAGATAGGTGTACTGATGAAACTATCTGTCAAATTGGCACGAGAACGGGCAACAGCGACACACCCACATTGCTGATCTCTCTGTCCTGCAACTGCCACTGAGCAGTCGCCAATGCCTTGTCATGGCCAGCAGATGCCGCTCTTGTTTTGCACATCGGGTGGGCAGAGTGGGAACGTGATGAATGATCGCGGGACAGCGTCACTGGCGCTGAGGGATGCACTGCCAAGACGGGCTGTAGTTCGGTGCGCACTGCCACGGGACACTTGTCCTTCCTGGCTTTTCCTCCGTGCTCCGTATTTGCCGGAATCCTAGTGATGCATCGTGATGTTGCAGAGCCTTCTGTCACCCGTACGGCTGTCGGATGTCATGGCGGAGTTGTCCCTCGTCCAGGACTCAACCATCCTCGTGCTTATGGGCGTAGCGCGACTCGGTGATGTCGTAAGTGCGCTCCTGGCCATCGAACGCGGGGCTGAGGGGATGGCGCCGCCTATCCGGCTTATCTCCAAATCACGGTTCGATGCTGAATCAGAGGGTCGTATCAACGCTCGGAGACGTAGAAAGTGCGCCGGTGAATATAGAGGAACAGCGACCGCCAGGCATGACCGTGATTGGGGAAGCCGTATTGGCATTTGAACTGAGGAACGTGGATGGCGGATGTGCCGGAACTTGAAGGGTAGTTTGATGACAGGAAATGGGATACCTGGCAAGGATTGGACGTGGGATGGGCGGATACACTGCACGAAGGGGATCAGGCAGACGATGGGGTGTAAGACTCCACGTTAAGAATAGGGGTCTGTACCGTCCTTAGGGGTCTGTACCGTCCACATTTTGCCCACATAGTTTTCGCTCTTACAAGTGATCCACAAGCAAGATTCACAAGCAAGCCCTTTAATTTTTTTGCTCTCCTCATTACTTACCATTCCTTCCTAGTGGCCCCTAACCCCTTCAATCTTGATGAAGCATTTTACAACCTGTGCCTGGACACCCCCTCACGGTTTGAAAACCTGTCACCAATTACACCGACCTCAGCCTCTGTCCCACCCACCATCTACTCATTCAGGCCTGGAAAAGTCAAAACCGACTCAAGTCGACTCATTGACTATTATCCTGCTGCTTATAAGGACTTCTATGGCATGCCTAGTGGCACTCCTTGCATCTACAAGTCAGGCCCTGCCTGGCCTGAACGTAAGGGTCCAGAATCATATCGCTTCATCCGTGAGGCACGCCCTGTTTATGGCCACCCTATTGCAAGTTCCTGGCTCAAGATTGGTACAGACATCTACAATTGCCTTGATTCTTGTGGTGTCATGTGGACATCAATTGATCCCATTACCTTTGCAAATGTTGGAGAGAGGACACTACTTTGCCCACTCCTCATTTGGATTGGTGTGAAGGAGAAGACACTTTCTTTCGATGCTGCAGTGGTTGCTGCCAATGCCATCAAAGGCATCCTTTGTCTAGCCGGCTTCCCAGACATTGAGGTTGCTTTTCATGAGTCAGAGGTGACCCACCATGTTGGTGGCCCAAAGCTTGCCTCCTTGGTCCACCTTGTTGATCCCATCACTGAGTTCCGCAAGCCTTTCACACCCACACTTGGTCTCTCTATTGCCCCACTGAAGACACCACACTATGAGGGCACTGGTGCTCTCTACCTTCATCTTGGCAGAGATGATGAGCGCATTGTCCTCCTTACTGCTGCTCATGTTGCTCGCCCTCCTCCTACACATGGTACTGTGAGCATATCATACCATGGTAGCCAGCTGCGTGAGGATATTGTTGCTCTTGGCAATACAGGCTATAGAAATGCCACAAGCTCCATGGTAGCCACCATTAGTGCCCTTGCTCACTCTATTGAGATGTGGAATAGGATAATGGCACAGCTAGGCAAGTTCACCAAGGATGAGGATCCAATGGTCACTTCTAGGCGTGAGGAGGTCCAGTTCCAGGTGGAGAAAGCAACAATGACAATCAACCATTTGAACAAGTTCCATGATGAGGTTACTAAATGCAAGACAAACCCAGACCAGCGCATTATTGGTTTTGTCCTCCATGCTGAGCCAATTGTTGACACTAATAGACTCAGTTTTGTGGGTGACTGGGCCTTCATCCAGCTCTATCATGAGAAGATTGACTGGACCACCTTCCCAGGAAATAAGGTCTACATTGGTATGTTTTTTTATCTTATCCAATAATATTCTTTTATCTCACTATTCTATCTTCATAGGTGGCAACCTTTCAGCACCTGAGTTTAGCATCCTCATGTTTCCACAATCCAAGGACAAGATGGACTACAAGTATCCACTTGATGGACTTCTTCAGGTTTCTGGTGTTGTAAAGGACAGTGAGATTCATCAGCCACAGCATCTTGATATCCATGGTGAAAGAGCACTTCTTGTGGTAAAGAATGGTATGACCACAGGTACCACCATTGGATATGTTAATGGGCTTGAGTCTTTCACTCGCATCTACACTACCTATGGTGTCAAGCACACATCTATTGAGCTTGCCATCCTATCCTATGACAGGCCACATGGCCCTTTTTCTGCCTTTGGAGATTCTGGTGCCATTGTCCTTGACAGATCTGGCCGAATTGTTGCCTTGCTTACTGGTGGTAGTGGCTCCACTGATGGAACAGATATAACCTATGGGACTCCATACTGGTGGCTTGAGGAGCAGATTAAAAAGGTCTTTCCTGACTGCTACCTCTACTAGACCATTGTCTACTGTATATTTGTGCATGTTTTACTCATGAGGCTATAACTTTCTCTACCTTACTTTTTGTATATGATTACTATGCCCTTGTTGAAATTTGATGGTTATTTTTCCTGCTTGCCTTGCACACTACTTGGTGTATAGCTACTCATATGTCTGGAGTGTCATATATGTGCATATGTCTTTGTTGGATGGGGTAAGGTTACAAGGTCCTGCCATTGCTTCCAAGAAGGACAGCATCCAATCCCCCAATGAAGTGTTTTACCATATAACATGCAAGCATGTCACTATCAAAGGAGCATCAGCAGGGCATAGTTGGGATGGATGGCAGAGATCAAGTGCATGGGGGGGCATAAGTATGCAGTTCCAGTCTTTGACATTGACATATCCAAGATGTGTTCACTACTTGACCCCAATGACAAGAACATTCCATCAATCATGTATGAGTTGAAGCAGATACTGAAACACCTCTGACTTCTACAATAGGCCTAGATAAGCCTAATGATGGAAATCTATGGAGAGGGGGCCAAAATATGAGTGAGAATAGGGGAAAGGGGAATATGTGGGACTGAGTCTATCTTGCTA
>JBBPJT010000244.1:0-36166 GCA_038088895.1 Xerocomus potaroensis | reverse complement strand
ACAACTCCCCCCTTCTCGACCTTTTGACCACGCCATTACCTTAACGCCATCTTTCATTCCCCGAATTGCAAAAACGTATTCCTTAAATCCTGCCGAACGGACTGCCTGTCAAACATTTTTAGACGAAAATTTATGGACCGGAAAAATCATCCCTTCGAAATCACCTCAGGCTTCCCCGTTTTTCTTCGTGCAGAAGAAAACAGGTGACTTACACCCCTGCCAAGATTACCGATACCTCAATGAACACACAGTCAAGAATACCTACCCACTTCCACGTATCTTGTCCCTTATTGATCAGTTAAAGGAATCGACCGTCTTCACCAAGTTTGACGTTCGATGGGGGTACAATAACGTTCTCATTCGACCCGAAGATCATTGGAAAGCAGCTTTTATTACGCCTTTCGGACTTTTTGAACCTACAGTGATGTTCTTCGGTCTCTGCAATTCCCCCGCAACCTTCCAAGCCATGATGAATCATCTCTTCCATGATTATTTAGCAGAAGGATGGGTAATCATCTACATGGATGATATTCTCATCCATTCCTCCAACTTGACCACCCATCATCATCGCACTCACCTCATTCTCAAACGTTTACGACTCCACCAACTCTATCTCAAACTATCAAAATGTACCTTCAATGTGTCCGAGATTGAGTATTTAGGGATGATTATCGCTCACCATCGGGTATGGATGGACCCTGTGAAGTTATGCGCTATCAAACAATGGGAACCTCCTCAGTCCTTGAAAGGGGTCCGCTCTTTCCTTGGATTTTGTAATTTCTATCGGAAATTCATCCCGAACTTCTCCCTTCTGGCTGCCCCACTCCATCAACTTACAAAGAAGAATCAACCATGGGTGTGGGATGACGCCTGTACCATGGCTTTCTCCACCATAAAGAAAATCTTCTCATCGGCCTCCATGCTCCAACTCCCTGACTTATTAAAACCTTTTGTTGTCATGACCGACGCTTCCTTGACAGCTACTGGGGGAGTATTGATGCAATGCGATACCAATGGGGACCTACACCCATGTAGTTACCTCTCTCGCACCCTTACCCCACAGGAACAAAATTATGATATTTACGACCGAGAACTACTGGCCATTATTCATGCTCTCACTGAATGGCATCACTACCTACAGGGGACTGGTCGTACGGTTGAGGTGTACACCGACCACAAAAACCTCTCATATTTCCGTCAACCTCACCATCTTTCTCGTCGACAGGCCCATTGGATGCTCTTCCTCCAGGACTTCGACCTTAAATTTGTCGTCCGACCAGGCATGTCCATGGGTCCCGCCGACGCTCTCTCTCATATGCACGACATCGATACCACTGGGGACAACGCCGACATGGTCCTCCTATCTCCCAAGCTCTTCCTGGCTCGTATTGACGTCTCCCTCCTTTCCACTATCCGTGCATCTTCTCTCACCGACCCCTTGGTCCTCTCCACTCGCTCCTCTCTCCAGCAAGGTGTTCCCCTCTTCGCCCGTTCCTCCCTTTGTGACTGGTCATACTCGCCGGAGGATGGTTGTCTTTACTACCGCTCCCGACTGTACGTTCCTCCTGCCGCTCGCTCTTCCCTCATTACCTCCGTCCATTCATCCCCCTCTGGTGGCCACGGCGGGATCTATCGAACGCTCTCCCTCCTGCAACATGATTATTGGTGGCTGGGTATGGCTTCTTTTGTCCATCGTTTTGTTTTGGGGTGCCCCCTTTGTCAATCCAGCAAGATGAACACCCATTCTACCATTCCCCCTCTTTCCCCCCTTGCCTCCTCCTCTACCTGCCCCTTCCAACAAATCTCTGTCGATCTCGTCTCTGGTTTTCCCCTTGTGGACTCTTATGATTCCGTTCTGGTCGTGGTCGACCATGGTCTTAGTAAGGGGGTGTTTTTCCTCCCTTGCTCAAAATCGAGCGACGCCACCCATATCGCCCATCTCTTCTTCACATACATTTTTCCACACGTTGGTCTTCACGACCGTATGATTTCTGATCGCGGCCCTCATTTCACTTCGGTCTTCGCCCGCGAACTGGCTCACCTCTTACACTATGATGTCGCACTCTCATCCGCCTACCATCCTCAAATGGACGGCAAAACAGAATGAGTAAACCAAGAGCTGGAAACGTATCTTCGTCTCTTTTGCCAAGATAATCCAACAACCTGGGTCTCTCTCCTGCCCATGGCGCAATTTGTGCATAATTCATCCATCCACTCCACAACCAAAGTCACTCCTTTTTCCTTGATTCTAGGATATGAACCCCGTGCCTATCCCCCACTTGGGAAAACTTTTCTTCCCTCTTTAACTGAGCGACTGACCCTTCTGGACAAGGCCCGAGAGGAAGCCCTGCATGCCCACCAGTTGGCCCAACAGT
The DNA here is from genome assembly GCA_038088895.1 of Xerocomus potaroensis. Taxonomy (NCBI): domain Eukaryota; kingdom Fungi; phylum Basidiomycota; class Agaricomycetes; order Boletales; family Boletaceae; genus Xerocomus; species Xerocomus potaroensis. Next base: position 33,791 of record JBBPJT010000244.1, on the reverse strand, counting down.
ATATGCGTGAACGAGTGTGAAGCAAATTCCGCCCTTGGCGGGTCGGCGATAAAGTGTGGTTAGAAACCAAAAATCTCTGCCGAAGTTCCCCTTGGTGGAAATTAAACCTCTTACAAGAAGGACCGTTTGAAATCGCGAAGGTGATCTCTCCTGTGGTGTATCAATTATGTCTTCCCTTATCCTGGAAGATTCATAACGTGTTCCACACTTCCCTGTTAACCCCATACCGAGAAACAGCCAAATACGGCAAATCCGTTCTCTGTCCCCCATCAACGGACATAGAAGGGGAAGAAGAGTGGGAAATAGAACGGATCTTACGACACAAGGGATCCGATAAGAACCAATCGTTCCTCATCAAATGGAAGGGATACTCATGGGCCGAAAATACCTGGGAACTGGAATGGAACTTAAGAGGTGCACGGACCACCCTTCTCGCTTATAAACAGAAGCACGCTTTGGAATAAGGGCAGTTCTCTGTACAATGCCTTCAATCCGCAATGCCTCCCCTCGCCCAACTACTTCAGCCCACCTTATCCCTGCCGTTTTCCCTATACGTCTCAATTTTCTTCCCGACGTCGCCCGTTCATTGGTTTTCTCTACGGTTCTTCAAGATGCCGCCTTATTTGCCAGAGCTATGGAATCACGGTTGGTAGACCACGCTCTCGAAGACGCGTGCCAATTGTACCACACTCTTGCCATGTTAAGGCTTGTCTTCTCCGCCGCCACTCCAACTGATCATCCTCCGCTGCTCGCAGCTCAAGGGGCAACTTGCCTCTCCCGAGCACGAGGACAAGCTCTAGATCTACTCTACCGACTAGGATTCGGTTACATCCTGAACGACCTCCCTTTTGACCATATTGGTCCCATCGTACGACCTTTCTTGTGTGCCATGCATCCTATGGCATGGTACGCCTACCTACAAGCACAAGAGAGACCAGTGCGCATATCTGCAATCGATGTCTTTCCCCCTGAACCCTTAGCCCTGGCAGACTCCCCTCCTCCACTCGTCTCCGTGAAGGACAAAGTACCCACTCCGTCTCCTCCAGTCACCGCTACCCCTATGCCAGGGGCATATCATTCACCAGTCGCATCCCCCACAGCGACAACGAACGACTCTCCTCTTCCCGTACCACCACCGTCTTCCCTCCCAGTCATCCCACGAGATAGGGAAACTCCTTCTCCCTCTCGTGGGCCAATCAGTCAACGCTCGAAGAAGGGAAAGAAGAAACAAGTAATCCAGATGCCGTACGGGTTACTGTCTTCTCCCGCTTATAACCTTTGTTCGACAAAGAAGGATTCTTTCACCTCTCGTTCCGAACCTCACCCTTCCGGCTCTACGTCCTCCACCATCGATCCCTTCTCCGTTTGTGAATGGTGCGGGGAAAAGGACACTCATCTCGGCATCTGGTGCCCTCATCATCAATGCCCTTCCTGCAACGCATACGCATCCGGGCATATCCTCGCTAATTGTCCCTCCAGCACTTGTCCCTATTGTGCCACATCACATTGGGGACTTCCTTGCCCCCTTTATCGATGTTGCCTGAATGGTTGTAACGAATGTCGCTCCCTTGTATGGGGAGAGCTTTGTCTGAAATGTATCCGCGCTCAATATCTACAGGAAGAAGAGAAAATTCTTCATCAAGACCTTGACGATTACGCCTACATTGATAAAGAATAAAGGAAGTGGAAAGGTTCAGGTGAACTTTCAGCTAATAAAGGGCTTTTGTTACGGTTTTGCATAGTTTTCTTCTTTTTCGCCTTCGCGTCTTTCTTGTCATCTCGTCGCTTATGTCATTTCTTCTTCTTCAGACGCTATTCCCTTTCTAGGCTTAGTCCTCATTGACTACCTCGTGTCCCCAACCTTCCCACGATATGCCCTTAGCCCTACCCCAAATGTTCCTAGTTTAGTTTTACATAGCTTGGTCCGTTCGCCGCAAGGACTCATATAAATACTCCGCGACATGTACTTGTAGGGTAAGCTAGTTCTACGCAATATACATAGTTCCCTAGTTTCCTGGTCCACTCCTAAGGTCCTCCAATCGACTAGAAGTTCCCTCTTCCCATTGACAACCTACGGGAATTACTATACACGTAACACTCTGTGGGTTGTCTTCGCAAGCGCCACCCCTACCGACCATCCTCCCCTTCTTGCCACTCAAGGCGTCACCTGTCTAGCCTATGCTCAAGGGCAAACCCTCGAGCTGCCCTACCATCTAGGGTTCAGTTATGTGCTGAACGACTTACCATTTGACCTTATCGGTCCTATCATCCATCCATTCTTGTGCGCTTTACACCCTACTGCCTGGTACACTTACCTTCAAGCACAAGAGAGGCCAGTAAGGATCTCCACGGTAGATGTGTTCCCTCCGGAACCACTCGCCCTCACCGATTCTCCCCCACCACTAGTCCCCATAGAGTCTTCCTCAGTGACCGAAGATATCATGCCTGGAGGATACCACTCCCCTACACCGTCGACCCCACCACCGCTCGTCCCTATACTAGAGGAGTCACCACTCCCCATACCTGCTCCTCTCCCCACTATTCCTTGTGAACGGGAAACACCTTCTCTGTCTACCCCAAAGCCCAAAAAGAAAGGGAAGAAGAAGCAAGTCCTTCAGACTCCATATGGTCTTCCGTCCTCCCCTGCATATAATCTATGATCGGCAAGAAAAATGCCCTCCACATCATCTTCTTCATCACATGCCTCATCTTCGACCATCAATGCTTTCTCAATTTGTGAATGGTATGGAGAGAAGGACACCCTAGGAATTTGGTGCCTGACACACCAGTGTCCTTCTTGTTCAACCTACACTCCTGGTCATCTTCTCAATAATTGTCCAGCCAGCGTATGTCCATATTGTGCCAAATCACACTGGGGACTTCCTTGCCCCCTCTATCATTGCTGTCCAGAAGGTTGCCACGAGTGTCACTCCCTTGTATGGGGAGAACTCTGCCCACAACGAGAGTGTGCGCAATATTTACAGGAAGAGGAAAAGATCTTATACAATGATCTGGACAATTACGCCTATATCAATAGGGAATGAGAAAGGTAAAGAAAGATTCAGGTGAACTTTCATCTAACAAGGAGCTCTTGCTACAATTCCTACGTATGCCATCGTTTTTCTTTTCTTCTGCTTAGTCATCCTTCTGCTTCTTCATTTGGACACTACCTTCCCTTCAGGCTTAGTCATTCATTGACAGCCTTGTGTCCCCATTATTCTCACACTTTACCCTTGACCCTTCCTCAACGTTCTACTTGTAGACAATACATAGCATGGTCCATTTGCTGATGGGACAGTATAAATATATAGCGCAATGTACTAGTATCGGTAAGCTAGTTCTATGCAATAAACGTAGTTCCCTAGTCTCCAGGTCCACTCCTAAGGTCTTATTTTACAAAGACTAGGAGTTCCCTTTCATACTCGTTCAATCCAAACTACGAAACACATAACACGCCTCCACAAAGAGAAATTGGGAACACCCCTCCCCATAGTTCTTCCTGTCCATTGCCAACAATTCCCCTTGTTCGTCCAGGAATAGCTACCCCTCACCTATCACAACTAATTGCTAACATGAGACAACAAAGTAGTTCCCCTCTCCCAATTTGCCATGAGAATTTCCACTTTGCAATCAGCCCTGCCACAATCTCCTACAAGATCTTTATATAACAGACCTTCTCCCTCATACTTGCAACCCTCCCTCATTGTACAAACACCATATCAAGCCGATCCAACAGACACCACCCTACCAATACCAGGATCTGCTACTCCTCAGTTGGCCCAAATCACTGTAGGGACATCCTGAGCCATGTCAAGATTTGCTGCTCTTTGTCCATGACTTCTTGCACCAGAAAAATCAGACTCTGATGATGATCAGGAAACCTCCACAAAAAAGAAACCTCCTTCCCCAATCCTAATAGATGTTGCCTTTCCCCCACTAATAGAACCAACTTTTCCTTCTGCTGCTCCCCAACCTCTCCCCTACCACTTACCAAATATTGTTATGCCCATTCAACAAATAACAATGGATGACAAAAAGTCACCAATTCTGACCACCAGTCTCCCACTACCTTCCTCCACTCAAGACCCAATTCCTCCACCACCTCTCTCTAGCAATAACCCCATTGTTTCTTTCCCTCCTTCTCCAATGGCATTGGCACTGCAGGGACCAATCCCAGCCAATTCTAAAGCTGGCTTACCTACAGACTTCTCAGAAGAAGCTGACAATGCTATTTGTTGGAGCCTGGCCATGATGGCCTACTTTTCTTTGAACCCCTTCCACTATGCAATTGACAGGTCCAAAATGTTGGTGACCCTGAGCAAATTAACCAAAGAATGAGGCACATCCTTTGCTGAAAAGTGGTATCATATTCTTGGAGATAAGACTATTCAAGATGAAGACAAGACTTACGAGTTGATGATGAAGGACTCTAGTAAGACTTTCTACCATACAACTTTAAGAAAGAAGCATGTCACAAACTGATGGTGACGAAACAAAACCTACGTGACCAAGAGACCAGGTTCCAGAACCACCTCACTGACTTCTTACTTCTTGTGGCAAGAAGCAGGGTGTCCAACCAAAATACCCTTACCAGCGCCTTTGCTGGAGGATTGGATCCTCAACTAAGTCAAATAATCCTCTCCATGGGAGATCTACCCAACACCTTGGATGAGTGGGTACAAAGGGCATCCATATTCCATGCCCAACAACAACACATTCATGACAAGGCAAAGAGGACAAGTTAAAGACATCTAATTGGTATACTGGAGGGGGAGTGGAGAGTAAGGACAAGGAAGAAATGAACCCAGTAAACTAAAGACCCCATTGCTAGACCAAGCATAGGATGTCTCCTAAAAAACCATAACAAAGGTGATCTAGTCATAACAGTCCAACCCTAGTATGACAACTAGTTGGACAGGGAGATCTATAGGCAGGGATGAAGGGGATGATGGTATCTTCATGGAAATAGTAATACAACCCCAATACTAGGGGTTGAGATCCAAAATCTGTATCACATAGGAGATAAAGTGTGGTTGTCCATAGAACATCTGAAACTTCTTTATACTGCAAAGAAGCTTACCCAGAAATGGATTGGACCATATGCCATCACTAGGGTGCTCCCAAGCACTGTCACACTTTGCCTATCAAAGAATGTGTCCATTTATCCCATAGTTAATATCTCCAGAGTTAAACCTTATAAGGATATGCTGCCAGGGCAACCCAAACTCAGATCTAATGCTATAAAGGTATTTGAGAAAGGACATGAGGAATATGAGGTGGATTATATTGCAGGATTATGCATGAAAGGGAAGAAAATGGAATATCTAGTATATTGGAAAGGATGGGATAAAACAGATCACACTTGGGAACCAACAGCACAGTTGAAGCATGCAAAAGAGGCAATTGAGATATATCATCACAAACACCCCTTAGCACCTTGCAAGCTAAGTGTTATGGTTTTGCCTGCACTTGCCTGTAGGCATGGATACATTATGTGGAATCCAATATCTTGAAGGTCTCACATGGATGGGATCAACGATAAAGGAGGAACAACATAAATTGGATAAATAATGCCTATGCTAGGCAAGGTACAAGCAAGGGACTGAAGCTAAAGCTGAACTTGGGGTCCAGCGACTACTACATACTATCTTTATATACCTACTAGGATTGCACACAGACCATGTTACCTAATGCACTATGTATGGAAATACCCTAAGTCCTAAGAGTAAGCCCTAAACCCTAGAAGCAAAAAGCACACCTTATGAAGGATAAGAAGTAAGCCACAAGAACAATAGAAGCATGGCATCTATTTGCCATATGAGAATAATGTATCCACATATAGATCAGGGTTAAGGGTACATCTGATCAAGAAGGGAGTCCATATCAGGCAATGTGCACTGATGTATAATCATAATGGATATCAGATAACGATCTGATATCAAGGGGGGAGGTTTCATAACAGTCTGACCCTAGCATGGCAGCTGGTTGGACAGAGAGACATGGGAATGAAGGAATGACCTCTTGATAGGCTGTACAAAGAGCTGTATATGGCATAGTCATACAAGTACTCATTAGATGTGCATTCACATTGATGTCAGGTGGCATTAGTATGGTTAGACTCTATTGCTAGCTCAAATGCTAGTGGGTTCCAGTCTACCATGCAAGAGCTTACTTCCTTGTTTTATAACAAAGGACCAGATATCTCACCTAAGATAAGTTCTAGGCTGGATCTAGAGGCTGTTATGAATCCATAGGATCACCCTTGAGCCCCTGGATCATCTTTCCTGATCCTCCAGAAACAGTTTTCGCTCTAAGGTACTTTTATCTAATCTTATCTATAGGGGGGACCAAAACCCAAAATCTTCGCCCATAATTCCTGGACTAATGGACCGATCCCTTGGCCCCAGCTCTTCCCCCCAACTCATATGCATCTAGAAGCATTCATGGACGCCCTTACCTCTCATAGATTCCACCCCCATGGTGGCAGATCTCTAGATAACCCCAAAGGGCACTTATGCATCAAATATGCGATCCATCATAGATAGGGCTATGCTGCCACTGCAGCAAGGATCCCTCATGTATATTCCTCCATTCTACATGTGCTTTACATGCCTCCCTATGCCCTAGCCCATCCAATCATTAGATCTAAGTACAACTCATGTAAATAGTTAGTTAGTATATAAAGCCCAAGGAACTTGACCAGGGGACTCCCCAGTCGAGTTCTCTTGGTGTTCTCCCTCTAGAGGAGGTCCTAAGCAAGATAGACTCAGTCCTACAGACCCCTCTTTCCCTTATCTATCCATACTTTGGCCCCCTCTCCATAGATCTCTGTTATCAATCCTACATAGGGGTCGATCAGAGGTTAGATGTGTTTCATCCACCAGTTTCTCTCAACATTTGCTTTGCATTTTGTCAGATGGTCTACTTCACTAACTCTCTGATACAAGTCCTCCAGCTTGTGAGGCAATAATACCTTCAGCACAAAGGCCTTGATCCAAATCCCCTCTCAAGGACTATACTTATCCTTACTTGGGCCAGGCATAACACTCCTTTTCCTCACCACCATCACCATATACATCACCTCCCTCCTCATTTTCTTTACCTGGTGCTCCACCACTGGGCATAGGCCCACTTTCATTTGCTTTTGGTGCACTACCAAAGGCTTCACCCTTATCACTAGGAAGCCTTCTCACTTTGAGCCAGATTTATCCAGCAACCATAGATGGAACCCAATGTGGGGAGTTACACTAGCAGAGGTGGGAATTCTTGGTCCTGAGATTCAGCCTAATGCAGGACACTCATGGGGCAACAATAGCTCAACAGCTACAGTGTGGGGGACAGAGGGCTGGTAGAGTACTTTAGTCTACCAACTGTACAACAATTTCTTATTGCTTCCTTTTGTTCTCCTCTATTCTTTTTTAAATAACTATACTACCTTCTTGCTTACCCTTACCCTAGCTTAGATAGATCCAAGGACACAACAACTCCCATAGAAGTAAAGGTGTTATGGTTTTTGTTCCAGATCCACGTTTTCCCTCATATTAGGAATTGTTCATGAAGATACCATCGTCTCTCCCTTCACCCCCACCAATAGATCTCCCCATCTGACTAGTCGCCTATACTAGTGTCAGACCATTATGATTAGATCATCCTGATATCAGATCATTATCCAATATCCATTATGCTTACACATCGGTGCACATTGCCCAACATGGACTTCCTCCTTGATCAGGTGTACCCTTGACCCCAATCTATTCATAGATAGTTTCTTCCTATATGGCGAGTAGATACCATGCTTCTATTGTCCTTGTGGCTTACTTCTTATTCCCCACAAGGTGTGCTTCTTGCTTCTAGGGTTTAGGGCTTACCCTTGGGTTTAGGGTATTTTCATATGTAGCACATTAGGTAACCTGATCTGTGCATGATCCTAGTAGGTATATAAAGGATAGTACTTAGTCTAGCTGAACCCTAAGTTTAGCCTTAACTTCGATCCCTTGCCTGTACCTTGCCTAGCATAGGCATTATTATCTCAATCCATGTCTTTCCCTTGACATTTCCCCTTGTGTCTGATCCCAGCAAGTATGCTCTTCAAGACCTAGGGTGATTTATGTGTAGAGAGATAGCCTGCCAGCAGGTGCAGGCAAAATTGTAACAAAAAGTATCTAAAGTTGTAGAAGTCTCCTCTACCTAGCTAGTTTTTTCTTGGCAGTAGGGACTCCTGCCATAAGAGAGGGGGTAGTGTTACAACACCACTACTTTATTTCACCAAAATGTACACTTTCTTATGCTACACTTAGTTATCTTCACTACCTTTAAATTTTCTTCAACACTTCATACTTCTTTTTGTTATGTTAGAGTAGATCACCTAGTCACCAGCATAAACTAATGACCTTAGGGAAAATCCTGAAACTAGGGAACTATGTTTGATTGTGTAGAACTAGCTTACTCTACAAGTACATGTCACTAGGGTATTTATACTATGCCTCCTGGCAAATAGACCAAGCAGTGTTCTACCATAAACAGCTATATCAAATAACTTGTCATGAGTTGGGTCAGCTAGAATAGAATGTTGGGGATGCCAAGAGATGTAAATGGAGGGATAGGGAACATGAGGTGTCCATGAGGCCACCTAGAAAGGAAGAAGTGTCCAAGAAATGGGAACAGCATGGGAAGAGAGATATACAGAAAAAGAAATAAGAACAGAAGAAAAGCTGATGATCAAGAAAACAGAAAAACTGTAACACTTTTGACTTTAGCTGGCTAGACCTAATACCAATTACTTCTTTAGATCACTCCACACACTAGAATGCACAGTACCAACCACAGTAAAGGTCTGTGCACAGTAGAACTATCATATAAATATGAAGGATCATATACCAGATACTCTAGCCTAATTTATTTGTACTTTTGTTGGCATTCAGTCTTTTGGGCTTGAGCTGCAGAGTATTAAGGATAAGTCTCACTCTATTTTCATCTCATTTATCCATCCTCTACTCTATCTCTTGCCAGTTTTAGTGGAATACTGTAAGATTGTCTGGCCAGTGTAGAACCATTAGTCCTTGAGGCTTAAGGTTATAACACAAACAAGCTGCTAAGCAAGGAGTTGGAGAAACCATTGGATCAATTGACATGAGGTACAAAAGATACAAGAGAGATCTAGCTTAGTACTATAGGATATATGTGCTATGACTAAATAGGTATAGGAATGGTGCACAGACCAAGCTGTGTCTGCTGTGAAATGACTCACAGTGAGCCAAACAAGTCATAGCTTTTGTAACAGAGTAATCATCAATTAGGGAAGTAAAAGGGAACATGAAGCAATTGATAAGGAAAGGCCTAGAATAGAAATAGTGTTCAAATCATAGGAAACAAAGGTAAAATCATGGAAAGGTTATCATATGGCCAAAAAAGAAATGATCTAGACAAGAAAAAGAAACAAAGAGGAATAAAGTGTAACAAACAATAGCAAGGACCCCATTGCTAGGGAAAACATAGGGGTCTCCTAAGGAAAATCATAACAACCATAACAAGTGGGCAACTATGACAAATGAAACACCTCTAACCTCTAATCAAGCCTTAGATAAAGCTGATAACAGAGATCTATGGAGAGGAGGCCAATAAGGATAAAGATCTGAGGAAGGGGAAATATATAGGACTAAGTCTATCTTGCTAGAGCCTCCTACCAGAGAGAGAACACCAAGAGAACTTGACTGGGGACTCCCCTGGTCAAGTTCCTTGGGCTTTATATACTATCTAACTATTTATATGAGTTGTACTCAGATCTAATGATTGGATGAGCTAGGGCATAGGGGGACATGGTTAGCACATGTAGAATGGAAGATTATCCATGAGGAATCCTTGCTGCAGTGGCAACCTAGCCCTGTCTATGATGGATCACACATTTGATGCATAAGGGCCATTTGGGGTTATCTAAAGATCTGCCACCAGGGAGGAGGGTTCTTGGGGAGATAAAGGCATCCATGGATAGTCCTATATGTATATTAGTTGGGGGTAAAGATTGGGGCAAATGGATCAGCCCATTAACCCAATATCTATGGGCGAAGATTTTGAGTTTTGGTCCTCCCTATAGATAAGATTAGATAAAAGTGTCTTAGAGCAAAAGTTGCTCTAGAGAATCAGGGGAGCTTAGGGAAGATTAGGAGAGGATCATATTAATTCATAACAACAAAGTTGTATTGTAACAATAAATCAATCTCTGACATATCAACACACTATATAGGTAAGCATTAATTCTACAATGAATAGAAGTGCTATTGCTATGAAAACATACTTCACTTGCATTCCATCAAGTCAGCTTGGTGCTGTCATGCTTCCTGCATGACTGACTTCAGGATGCTTTTTTGCTTGAATTAATGTGTTGCCCTGAGACATATATGTAACTAAGAATACTTGTGCAAAAGCAATAAATGATGTGCTGCAAGACAGAGACACAATCTTCTGTTCCTCCAAAAAAATATAGTAAGTTGATCTATAATAGTCCATCCCAGATTCACCAGCTCAAGGTTAAATTCACAATGTTGTATGAGCTAGATACAATTTTGCAACACCAGTCTCACAATAGTAGCACAATACTTCTGGCCCAATTGGCACAGTATTTCTTTACCCTTCACACTGGCACTGAAAGAATAAGAATGCTCACTCAATTGCATCAACTTGAAGGTAAACCCAAGATACTGGTACCACAAGTAGCAAGTGAAAGTGTAATGAGCCTAACCACAATTGGCCACATGAAACAACACATCACTTAGGAATCGGATCAGACACTACAATTGAAAGTAGTTCCACAAATCTGCAGAACAAGACTTGAAAGAATTAGGCACCAAGAAGACAAAATAGAATACTATCAGATTTAACTAGAAGGAACCGCAGGAACCCTGCAAAGTCTTCCCCGGGGCTAGAGTTGGGTATCACCAAGGTCAAACAGCACTCCTAATCTTCCCTAAACGCATTCAACTCACAGTAGAGATACAGCATATGCGAGTCCATCCTGTCCCACATGCTCCCGTAGGTTCAATTGGATTACAAGAACCCCAACTTCCCTGCAAGTCAAGAATGATGAGGATGAATCATTTCTGATCAACCAAACGAAAACGTCCCACTATCAAACTATCACAACAGTTCAAATCTCCAGTACCGGGGGGGCACATCCACGCCTGAGGAGATGGCGTAGCAGTTGTGACTACCATAAGAGCAGCAGTGGTGATGGCGAACAGGACAGATACGTGTTTGAACATGGCTAATAGTCGGCTGGGAGATTTTCCGCAGGTAGGAAAGGCTAGGGAGTGTATGCCAACCGACAAGCTTTTTATACGTTTCATATTCGCGTGATTCCACCTCGTTATGTTGGTGTAAGGATTTGGAGAGAACGTCGCGACATACGTAATTCGTTTGCATACTACTCCTTATTATGTACTTTGGTCTACTGGTGTGCGAAGTCTTTACTATTTACCGCTCGGAATTTTATATTTGGCCCTTTATACGGACTTATTCGAGAACAAATAAGGCATGTAGATGCTGGTGTGCTAAAAGTTTACTTTTTAGCTACAGCTCTTTATTGTCATTTGTCTGATGCGTATGTAGATAATTGCATGATCATTGACGGAGCTGATCAAACGCCGTGATTCTAGTCGGAGTGAGTACTTCGGTGGAACGTTCGATTAAGCTATACTATATTTATCATAGGCGCCAAGACCAGATGATCCGGGTTTTAACTTTTCGTGTCTACTTATTCGAACGCCTGGGAACCTCAAGGTCATACTGAGGCGGATCAGTCCACACACTTCGGCATGCACCAAGATCGGCACACATCTCGATCTCCTGTCGTCAGTCGCTCCCACTTCGGGCGAAAAACATGAGGCAGTTGCCCTTCGCATCACTCGAGAGTTTGACTCTTACCTGTTATGTTTAAATTTTTTACTCTTCTTCTCGCATACACGACCGCTTCTCCCGTCGGAGCGAGTCACCACTAGGGCTTCCGTCAGCACTTTCTCCACTGCCAGCACAAAAGACCCTGAAAGGCCCAGCTAAGCCAAGCATTTTCAATGCACCCACTATTCAGCCACTTGTGGACATCAAGCTGGTAACGATAACCCGATTACATATGATGTACACGCAAATCAGAACTTAAACCCTCCAGGATTCAGGACAATCAAAACGCAAAAAGGTAGGACGCGTTTAATGGAAGTCTTTGCTAGTTTTGGTTGAAACGTTTGATCGTTATCGCCTTCCCCGTCGGGTGGCGGCCGTGGTGGTTCGCTGCTGCAATCTCGTTTGTGGCCAATATTGAACTATGCAAAGTAAGATTAGGCGGTTCTTTCTTCGGGTACTGCTGTTCCCATGCTTGACTCTGCGGTTACATCCTCCCATCTGTGGTCTTGCTTGACCAGCAGACCTGTTATGTGCGAGTACTCCGTATGTAGCAGGCTATATTCGCTACGCTCTCGGGTACTTGCTGAGACCACGCAGACGGATAAATGGGACGACCCACTGCGGCGTTTCGCATCACCCCGATCCGTACAACCATCCGAGTTCCCGATCCTTCCGACCTTACTCCCACCATGAGATTGACCTCTCTCATCAAGTCCGGTCCAAAAATGTGGTATTCGTGTTCGTGCTGTTTTTAAGATTCGTCACTACATCAGGCCTTAGGCCACAGATACGCCTTTACACGGGCGGTAGCGCTTTACGCGCTACGATGCTAGCTCTGTCGCCTTGTATATACACAGAGAAGCACAAACTGACCAGGTCGATCCTCTACATGACCTTATCGAAACGCCACGCTCTTCGCGACTATAACATTCGTTCTGATATAAGCCCGATTTGACGACAATGCGCAGTTCATTTCAAATTGCAAAAATAAATAACGTAAGGATGGCGACACCGATATATCTGACGGGGAAAATGACATTCAGATGGTGCAAGAAGCGCTAGGACTAGAGGTGCGTGTGAGGCAGAAACGATCTGACTTACCGGGCGGCAGATTGGCAACATACGGGGTCATTGAACCCGCTATCCTGTTCCCGATCGTGTGACAGGGTCATGGTTTTTGCGTATCCACACTCCAGAGCCTGGGGACACAAAGGGTCATAGTTCCTGCCACAATAACAGGTCAATTCGACGTTGTCTGGAAAGTCGATCGTCTGTCTAAACTTCGCCATGTACAACAATATGCTTGCCCCAAATTCCTGTTGCACAACTAGAACCTGAATGAATTCAACATGTCTTTGCTCAAAGCCAAATGATCCCGGAAAATGTGCTCTGGGGGAGATCGGCGAGACCATGGTCATGTAATGCAGAAAGAAAACAGTCAGTGCTCGGGAAGGTAATCGATGAGCTCACCCGAGACATTTGGAAAGGTGGCGGCCAAGGTTGATTGAGTCTGACAACGCCAACAAGTGAGTGGCTGTCCGTTTGGCTAACTCTATGATCTGTGGCAGAGGGTTAACCAGTTGAGTGAGAGAATGAGACAGTCCCCCGATCCCGGAACCGAGTGCGCTGCGCAGCGACCATTCTAGTATGACTAAGTAGAGTGAGTACATTGTCAATGGGGCCATATGAGCCTCGTGGAGTGATTGTTCGAAGCGGGATGGACCAACGAGTCTCAGAATGCGCATATATTCACCTATCCGTAGAGTTCAATGGTACGACCTCGTCTCTGTAATAATGCCATGTCTTGGGAATCGTTGATCCGGTCGGTCGTCGTTCAGCAAATATTTGGAGCGACCAAACATAACCAAATACTCCATTGAAAAAAGATATGGATGTATACGTAAAGTCACTGGCAGCAATGTTACGCACAGTGTGAGTGTTTATGTTCGCAAAAGCGATACTTTTTATGATGATGTGACTGTTTAGCAAGCCACGGAATGCACGGTCAAAGCGGGCATTAGAAGCGAGAGAGCCAAAAGAGGTAGAAGACGTCAAGATGGCGGTGTTCGTGAGGGGAACACACTCGGGGGAGGTTGTGCAAAACGCCATGAAAGAACTGGTCAGTCCTCTTTTACCCACACCAGATCGTGAGGGCGTCATGCTCTCCTGGCAGATGGCACTCAAAAAACCGCATGCGATTGCGTTTTCGAAAAAGAATGCGATTCGGCCCTTTGAGGATGCGTCCTCGGTCGAGTTTTGGGCACAGAAAAACGACGCGTCGATGTTTGTGGTCGGGCAGTCGACCAAGAAGAGACCAGATGGGATGGTGATCGCGCGGACGTACGACGGGCGGCTGCTGGACATGTGTGAAGTTGGCGTGGAGCGGTTCGTAAGCATGACTACGTTCAAGGTGAGTTTTTTTTTACATTTAGGCGTGCGGGTGTGATGCGCTCGTAATTCAGGCTGATAAATATGGCACATGGAGCGTAGACACCTAAATCGACGCCGGGACATAAGCCAATGATACACTTTGCCTCGGAGCTGTTCGATACACATCCAAGATACATGCAACTCAAATCCCTCCTCATGGATCTCTTCAACGGGGAACAGGTCGAGGCTATCTGTCTCGCTGGATTAGAACATGTGATCAGTGTGACAGTAGCACCGTCGAGGGTAACACATGGCACGGGGATCACAGGACAGGCGGATCTGGCAGCTATGCAAAAGGTCCATGTGCGGACATACACTGTCACACGGACAGCTTCGGGTACACGCGTGCCGAGGGTACAGCTGACCGAAATGGGACCCTCACTGGATCTGGTGCTGCGCAGGTGGGAAGAGGCGGATCCGGAAATGTGGAAGGCGGCGATGAAACGCCCCAAGTTGAAGAAACAGGACGTTGAAAAGGGGCTTGGAAAGCGGAAGCGGAACGTCGAAGTGGACGAGATGGGAGATGTAAGGGGCCGGGTGCACGTGGCGAAGCAAGATTTGGGCAAGTTGCAGACACGCAAAATGAAGGGGCTTAAATCACGATTGGACGGTGAGACGGGTAATGAAGTGGGCGAGGACGGAAACGAGGACGAGGACGAGGAAGAGGTGCGGCTGAAACGATCGCGGCGTTGAATTGATGGATGGTGGAGCAGTATTATGTAATATAACCATCCACACGCTAATCAACTGGCTGCATCAACAAAAAAAACGTTCGCATGGGTTTCAAGCAGTTCTCCTGCCAACGAGCCATTTGCTGAACTTACAAAGGTTATTTCCGTCTCCTCGTCGCACTAGTTTCTTGAGCTCAGCCTAGCTCAGCTCAGCTCTTTGCTCAAAGCTGGCCTCGACATTCCTTCCTAGTTAGATTACCATCATGTCCACGCACTCTTCGTCTGGTGTGTATCGCCATTTTTCCCCGATTGAGATCACTCAAAAAAACTAACTCTACTATAGCGGTCGCGTCTTCTACTCCGTGAGTTCCACTTGCTAGTTCACAACTTTGTTTCACTCGTTGCTAGGTCCCCGAGCCCTTCAGCAACATCGGCTGCGGCGACTACATCCACTTCCAACTCGCCCACAACCTTGTCGACGACTAATGCTGCAAGCTCTTCGTCTCCATCTTCATCTTCGTCTGGGTCCACGGCATCAAGTAGTTCGACTATTACATCCGTCCAGACTTCGTCCTCAGCGACTGCGAACCTACAGACAACCCAGGTAGTCACAGGTGGAATAACGTCCGTTCTCGTCCAACCCCCCCAGACCTCCTCTCCTACTCCACAGACCAATTCTTCTTCCTCAAATTCGTGAGTATCATCTGATTGTTCATTGGCCCTCCCTTCTCGTCGCCGTTATGCGCATATCATCGGCGGCACTCAGGGAGAGACACCCGCTCACTTCAATTACTGCACAGGTTTTTTCAGAACACCGGTGCTGTCGCTGGCGTGTTTGCCGTCGTCGGCCTCGTCGTCGTCGTGCTTGCCATTGCGCTCATCATCAATTGCATTCGACGGCGACGCGCCCAGAAATTCGACAGGGACGTCGCACAAGCTGCCGCAGAAGCCGCTGCCTCATCCCGCTCACCGTTTGAAGATTATTCTTATGCCAACACAGGTGGCAGCCCGGTTGGCGGGTATGGCTATTCGGGGGATAGCCATGGTACGTATCAGCTGCCCCCCGTGCAGCCGAATGACACGTATGGCATGAGTGAGATGTCGCAATATGATCCGTATGCCGCGGGTGCGGTTTCTGTAGCCGCTGCTGCTGCTATCGTTGATCGGTCCAGAAGCCGAAAAGAAAGCGAACCGGGCACACCCGGCCTTGCAGGTGTGGGTGCCAGGGGTCTCGCTCGTGAACCAAGCAAGCATGCACCTTACCATGCCTTTGCTGGCCCTGTTCCTCCGTCGCACGAGCTACAGGGCAGCGGCAGCATGATGCGAAGCCCACGCTCGATGAATCAGGATGTTCTTGAAGCGGTCGGCCTCTCCGGTCCCAGCTCCGGCCCTTACCCACCCCCGAATGTGATCAATACCACCACCAACAACAACAGCGGGAGTGCCTTTGTGGCCCGCAAACCATCAGAATTGACCCAACAAACTCACACGAGCGGACGTTCACAGTTTGGCTCAATAAACAGTCACCCGACACTGCTGCAACCGGGCCATCCGGTCATTGATTCGTACTACCCACAGCGGCATGATTCCCTTTCTCCAGACCCATTTGCTGGATACCCGCCGCAGGTTTTGCCGGCGACGTCTACGACGACGCTCCCGAACCCACACGATGGAACCTTACCCTCTCCGTCCCTTCCCGGACACCAGTCCGATCACAATGAGGAATACCCCGAACTGGGTTCACCGACCGCATTGAGGAGTGAAGAACAACGGATGAGTTACCAAGATGATACCGATTACAGCCAAGGACATCGTGTTTTGAGGGTATGGCTGAACCTTTTAGTTTGTGTGCACTATAACTCACGTAAGCTTTGTCAGGTCGCGAACGAGTAAACATGGCCGATAGACAATGTTGTATTCCATGTTTCGTTCTCCCATTGATTACTTGATTCCTCCGCTCCTCGTTTCTGGAACCTCGAAGACATGTTTATACCTTCTCAAATGTGTATGGTATAACCAAAGTCGTTCATTGACCTGTTTATTCCCTACATATCTCGTCTGCTGTGCCATGACGCGCGGGATGTTCCTTCCCCCCTCTCCCTCTTTTCTAATATATCTATTTCCTGTCTTTTTTTTGACCATTTTTTTGTTGACTGACGATTGCGAATCGAATGCTATTTACATGTGGTGTTTTGTGTTGTCGGTGGTACGAGAACCCACATCGGTTTTTGACGAATAATATCCTACCCCTTCCCGTCTCTCTTTACTTTTGTTTTTTTTTTGTTTTCTCATCCTCTCCTTTTTTTTCAGTCTTTCTTGGCTGTCCTGTTTTGTGTAATAAAATTGATAGAACTATTCATAATGTCACGAAACACTTTGTCACGAGGTCCACTGACATTGATCAGTTATTATGATTGGCGTCGGTTCGTATGTGTGCTGTTTAAGACCGTCTAAACTACGCGGGTGTGTTTCGAGACAGTCGACAGGCAGGGTTGGCCTGACGTGGACCTGTAATGCGGTAAACAAACCGTGGAACACGCCATCAGCCGTTTAAGTATGGTCGTCACCCTACCGTGCCGATGTACATACATCCAAGCCTCAATGTTCATCACAAAACCCGATAAATAGTTATCCTAGCATACCAACATATACATGCACGCACGACAATAATTAATCTCGTTTGCCCTCGACACTCGTCCCAAAACTCAATACATATATCGTACACAAGTCACTGCATGACACGCCCATTCGGTGTTAGTACAAGCACAACAGCCTCCGCGTTTCCGACAAGAACGCATCGATAACATAAATAAACCATGTTTCAGATGTTCAGCCCGATAGCATACACGTTATTCAAAACCGTTCCCCCCATGGGCACCTGCACAAATTAGTCAGAGCGTTCGGTGTGCACTCAAAAAAAGTAAACTAACATGTGTCTCCCCCTTCCGCGAGTGCCTCCCATGGGTAGGATACGCGTCGACCACATCACACACGACCACCCGGGCGGCGAACCTCTTGGATGCCTTCTTCCATCTCGAATTCATCGCCCTGTTCTTCGTCGTCGTTAGGCCGGTTCTCCGCAAACATGATCGCGCTCAGAACACCGCCTTGTCCAGAAGCCGACCCCAAGCCGAACCCAGTGTCGATATCCCCTCCCTGCCCGTCTTGAACATTACGTGCATAGAGTTTCCGTAGGTCCAAGATGAATCTGGGGACAAGGGTGAAGGGAGGTATCGTTTGGACCATTTGTAACAAGAAAGATGTCCAGTAGGTGCCATTCCCGAATACGTTGATGAGTGCGAACATGAACATTCTGCGTGTAGTCGTACCACCGTGAGCTTGCGATGGAATAGCTAGGAGCGGACGTTAACATACGCAATGAAATAGACCAGGCCATCTCTCGCGAGACGTTTCATGAGACGGTTGACCCGCAATTTTTTTGTCTCCTTGTATACTTGAAGTGACGCCCTCGCGAACTGAATGGCGATGAGAACACACATCAAGGCACCGAGAGTGATCTGCCAAGTGAGCACAAATAATCCCAAAGAAATGTAGGTGGCGAGAGGGTTTTCCAATACACACATCGAATACTGGAGTACTTGAGCAATGGCCCCTAAACAGAGAGCGGAATGCATTATGGTCCCATTAATCATGTAGTATCAGAGTCATTTCACTCACTTCCGATCCTGATGGAGAATCGAGCGCTGGGGATAACATAGTATACGAAATACGAGACTGATTGTACGAGGTAGAATACGAGAAGGATGCCAAAAACGATCCTCGACTGGTTGTATAGCGCCCAGACTCGGAGGATCATTATCCCTGAATCGACTGGTGAAACTTGTCTGAATAACGGACTAGGTAAAATCTCACAGTCTGCAGCACACAAAAAAGCCCAGAAGCACCACATGGAAAGGAGGTAAATCATGCCGCCTGGAAAATGATACTCGTCACTATGCAGTTCAGAATTACCGACACTATGTACTCACATCTATCAAAATATTATCCGTCATTTGACGACAACAGGCGTAAAGATGATGCACGAATACATACATCTGCAATGATTGAAAAAGTTGAGCATTCTTACTGGTCAAGGCATGTAAATACCTTGGCAGGACCAGGCATGAAGGAAGTTCCCACTTTGATCAGTTTCGGTTAAATCAACACACTCGGGGTCTGGAGGCTTTAACTCACACAGGGCATTAGTCCTGATGTACACGTCAAAGATTGAATGACACATTGAAAGATATGTACATACACGACAGTCGACAGGCCGGCATAACGCGTCTGTAAATTGAGAAGTGTTTCAATTTTGGATGGGATCATAGACATGGGAAGGGTACATACGAAGAAAAACAAAGTAGACACCCATGTCCATGGCATGGCCTGCAATCAGTTCAGAATGCATTGTCGGCGTGAGCAACATATGTGGTCACCCAAATGTAATCCACCTGTGAATTCACAGGCCACTGGTGAATTTCAATGGATGATGGAAACACAAGGCATACAAACTTCATCTGAAAATGTAAGGACTGATAGCGGTTTTTTGCAGCATAGACGAGCAAAGATGTGGAAATCACCTACCCCAGTCGTACCCGACGGCAGCAACAGTTGCAACTATAGATGATGGTAGGATGAGTGGATAAGAGGTAGAGTTGAATGGACGCACGAGAAAAGTAGTTATTCTGTAGAATGAGAGTAACAACTTGCTGCAAAGAGGAAGACATGAGTGTTTAGGTAGGAAGCCTACTGGTAGACAATGTTTTTTCGCGGGTAGACCACGTATATATATATATAAACGAACATTGGTCAAGAGTCACAATGCCGGAAACTACATTGTGTCCCAGGCATTTTACATCAAGGACGTGACCGGGCGTTAGATGGATGGTTCATTGATCAACCCCTCAAGCCCGCGGACACAGACTTGTGTTTCAGGAGATCGGCCCAACCAAGTTCGACCGCCGGCTCGCCCATCAACTTGTTCATGATTTCCTCGGATATGTTGAATCGCTCGATGGGGATATCCAGTGGTACCAGGATCGCAAACTCTGAACACCACCTCGTCCAGAAGCCGACCCCAACCCAAACCCAGTGTCAATATCCTCTCCCCGGCTGTCTTGGACGTCATGTGCATAGAGTTTCCATAGGTCCAAGATGAATCTGGGGACGAGGACGAACGGAGGCAAGTTTTGAAGCATTTGTACCACGAAAGTTGTCCAGTTGGTGGTATCGGTGAGCAGCGCGTTGATAAGTGCGAATGTGAAAATTCTGTGAGTGGCCTGAGCTTGCGATGGACAGGCCATCTCTCGCTAGACGTTTCATGAAACGGTTGACCTGCAATTTTTTTGTCTCCTTGTATACTTGAAGTAACGCCCTCGCGAATTGAATGGCAGTGAGAGTACACATCAAGGCACCGAAAGTGATCTGCCAAACGTCCTCAAAGTATTGTCGGCGACGAAAGGGCCTGTTATTACACACACCGAATACTGGAGTACTTGAGCGGTGGTCACTGAACAGATAGCAGAATGCATTATGGTCCCGTTAATCATGCAGTATCAGAGTCATTTCACTCACCTCTGGAATTGAGGAGTAATTGAGCGCTGGCGATAACATAGCATACGAAAAACGAGACCACTTGCACAAGGTAGAATACGAAAAGGATGCCAAAGACGATCCTCGATTGGTTGTATAACGCCCAGACTCGGAGGATCATCATCCCTGAATCGACCAGTCAGATTTATCCGAATAACGGAATAGGTAAAGTCTCACAGTCTGCAGCACACATAAAAGGCATAAAGCACCATCTGAAAAGAAGGGAAATTATGCTGCCTGGAGAGTGATACCTGTCATTACGGAGTTCGGACACACCAACTGTATATACTCACATCTATTAAAATACCATCCGTCACTCGATGGAGACGGGCGCAAAGATGATATATAGATACGTACGTCTACAACAATCGAAAAAATCGAGTGTTTTACTAGTCAAGGGATGTAAATTACCTTGGCAGGACCAGGTATGAAGGAAGTTCCCACTTTGATCAGTTTCGGTTAAATCAACACACTTGGGGTTTGAAGGTTTGAACTCACACAGGGCAAAATTCCTGATGTACACGTCAAAGATTGGATGATACATTGAAAAAAGATATGCACACACACGAAAGTCAATAGCCCAGCATAACGCGTCTGAAATTTGAGATTTGAGAAATGTTTCAATTTTTTGCAGAGACATGGGGAGAGTACACACGAAGAGAAACATAGTAGACACCCATGTCCATGGCTTGAGCTTCGATTAAGTCTGAATCTATTGTCGGCGTGAGGAATGTATGCAGTCACCCAAATGTAATTGATCTGTAAATTGATGGGCCACTAGTGAATTTAACTGTATGATGAAAATACAAAGTATACATACTTCATCTGGAAATGTAAGGACTGATAATGGATCTTTCAGTATAGACGAGCAAAGAGGTAGAAGTCACCTACCCCAGTCGTACCCAACGGCAACAACGCCTGCAACTGTAGATGATAGTACGGTTAGTGGATAAGAAGTAGACTTGGACGGACTCACGAGAAAAGTAGTTATTCTGTAAAATGAGAGTGACAACTTGTTGCAAAGAGGAAGACATCAGCGTTTATGCAGAGAAGCTCACGGAAAGGGTAATAAACGAACATTGGCCAATAGTCAAAATGCCGGAAATTACACGCTGCGCTGCCCCTAGCATTTTTACATCAAGGACGTGATCGGGCATTCGATGGTTCATCTAAAGCCTGCAGACACAGACATCCACTTGTGTTTCGGGGAGATCGGCCCGACCAAATTCGACCGCCAACCCGCCCGTCAACATGTTCATGATTTCCTCAGATAGGTTGAACCGTTCGAGTGCGACATGCACCGGTACTAGAACAGCGATCATTCTAATAATGTTGGCGAAAAGGAACGACTTTTAGACTAGCAAATATTATCTGTAAGTACACAAACGATCAGCATCATAACACGGATAAGAAGGTGAAATAGTCGCTGGGACTTGAAGTGGAATGATGGTTGCCCACCTTGGGCATATGAGAGCCATTGATTCATCCGCGACTCGTATGATGGACAGCCAAAATGATGTACAGCCAGTGATTGGGGGCTATGGCCTTCGGCCATAGTCCTATGTGCATGTGCGACGGAGGGCCGGCCGGTTGCACAATGTTTGGGATAAAGTACCAACTGATGTCAATTCGCCTGAAATGTGAATGCCCCACTGCCATCCACGAGGTGGCAGAATCACAGTTTGGTATGTCGGAGAACCCTTCCAGGTTATTTTTATCTTATTCGCACACGGAGTTGTCTCTGGTGAAAAATAGCGTTATACATTTATGGTAGTAGCTCAGTTATCTACGTAACACTACTCTTGCTAACGATTACAAAATGTACCGTCAACGATCTCTCGACTGAGTGTGTCGCACCTGCTGAGCCGGCATCACGCTGGCAACATCAATTCATCATTTCAGGTGCTTTTTTTTATTGTAACCCATTGTTTAGATGAGCTTCTATGAATCTACGTAGATTTTTATTCATGTATGGATGACGGATGACGAGTATTCGCAAGTGGTGTGCGGATTTTGCAACACCAGTGTCACGATAGTATATAAATCCAAGCCCCGATGTTCAACTTCATCACGAAACACAACACATATTTGTCCTACCATGCCAAGATATACATACACGCACGACAATAATTAATCTCGTTTGCCCTCGACGCTCGTCCCAAAACTCAATACATATATCGTACACAAGTCACTGCATGACACGCCCATTCGGTGTTAGTACAAGCACAACAAGCCTCCGCGTTTCCGACAAGAACGCATCGATAACAATAGATAAAACCACGTTTCAGATGTCCAGCCAGATAGCATTGATGACACACGTCCATTCGAAACCGTTCTCCCCATGGGCACCTGTACAAATTAGTCAGAGCGTTCAGTGCGCACACAAAAAAAAGTAAACCAACCTGTACCCCCCATGGATGGGATGCCTCGACCGCATCACACACCACCACCCGGGCGGCGAACCCCCTGGATGCCTTCTTCCATCTCGAATTCATCGCCCTGTTCTTCGTCGTCGTTAGGCCGGTTCTCTGCAAACATGATTGCGCTCTGAACAGCGCCTCGTCCAGAAGCCGATCCCAACCCAAACCCGGTGTCGATATCCCCTCCCCGGCTGTCTTGAACATCACGTGCATAGAGTTTCCGTAGGTCCAAGATGAATCTGGGGACGAGGACGAACGGAAGCAAGTCTTGGAGCGTGAGTATCACGAGATTTGCCCAACTGGAGGGACTGACGGGGGACACGTTGGCGAGTGCGAGTGTAAAGATTCTGTGTGTGGCCGTACCGCTGTGAGCCTGCGATGGAATAGTTAGGAGCGGACGTTGACATACACAATGAAATAGACCAGGCCATCTCTCGCGAGACGTTTCATGAAACGGTTGACCCGTAATTTTTTTGTCTCCTTGTATACTTGAAGTGACACCCTTGCGAACTGAATAGCGGTGAGAGCACACATCAAGGCACCAAGAGTGATCTGCCAAACGTCCAAAAAAAATCCCAAAGTATTGTCGGCGACGAAAGAGCCTGTTATTACACACACTGAATACTGGAGTACTTGAGCGGTGGCCACTGAACAGATAGCAGAATTCATTATGGTCCCGTTAATCATGTAGTATCTATTGAGACCAATGGAGTCCCAATCGGTAGCAGGGCAAGGGATGCGAGAGATCAGTGGAGAAACTCACTGATACTAGAGGCTTGAGGCAAGGATAAGATGCGAGAGTATAAGAGTGATATAGGAGCTAGTGGGCTCAACTGAGAGTTTAGAGAAGTGACTGAATTGTCTTCTATCTCTCTTAAGACTGAGCGACTTTCCCCAGTCTTATATACTACAGGATATGTTTGTATCTGTAGTGGTCTCTTACTAACTATGGTAAGGATAAAGAAGACCATGGAAGGTCTTAGAACTACGATGTGTAAGCATAGTAAGAATAAAGCCAATAGCATAAAGAACTCTTATCTTAACCAATAGCGAAAAGAGAGCTTATCTATGATGAGTAATGACCCTATAATATGAATAGTGTCAGCAATGATCTATGTGTAAGACCAATTGACTAATCATAGATCGCTTCTAGAATATGGTTATGTAATCTGAAGATGAAACAGAATACCATATTCTCAACAGTATCAGAGTCATTTCACTCACTTATGGAATTGAGGGGGGATTGAGTGCTGAGGATAACATAGTATACAAAAAACGAGACCATTTGCACAAGGTAGAATATGAAAAGGATGCCAAGGACGATCCTCGATTGGTTGTATAACGCCCAGACCCAGAGGATCATTATCCCTGAATCGACTGATGTAATTTTTGTCTGAATGGCAGGGTAGATAAAGTCTCACAGTCTGCAGCACACAGGAAAGCCCAAAAGCACCAGATGGAATGCAGGAAAATTATGCCGCCTGAGAATTGATACTCATCACTATGAAGTTCAGAAACACGGGCAGTATGTACTCACATCTATTAAAATATCGTTCATCACTCGATAACAACAGGCGCAAATATGATGTATGGATACGCACGTCTACAACAATTGAAAAAGTTGAGTGTTTTTACCAGTCAAGGGATGTAAATTACCTTTGCAGGACCAGGTATGAAGGGAGTTCCCACTTCAATCAGTTTCAGTCAGATTAGTGCACTTGGTGTTTGAAGGTTTGAACTCACACAGGGCATTAGTCCTGATGTACACGTCAAAGATTGAATGATACATTGAAAGAAATGTACATACACGACAGTCAACAGCCCAACATAACGCGTCTGTAAGTTGGGAAGTGTTTCAATTTTGGTCGGGATCCTAGACATGGGAAGGGTACATACGAAGAGAAACAAAGTAGACACCCATGTCCATGGCTTGATCTGCAATCAGTTCAGAATGTAGTGTCGGCGTGAGCAACATATGTGGTCACCCAAATGTAATCCACCTGTGAATTCAAAGGCCACTGGTGAATTTCAATGGATGATGGAAACGCAAGGCGTACATACTTCATCTGAAAATGTAAGAACTGATAATGGTTTTTTGCAGCATAGACGAGCAAAGATGTGGAAATCACCTACCCCAGTCGTACCCGACGGCAGCAACAGTTGCAACTACAGATGAAGGGAAGGTTAGCGGATAGGATGTAGACTTGAATGGACGCACGAGAAAAGTAGTTATTTCGTAGAATGAGAGTGACATCCTGCTGCAAAGAGGAAGACATGGGTGTTTGGGTAGAGAAGCCCACTGGTAGGCGATGGTTTTTCGTGAACAGACCACACATATATATAAACGGACACTGATTAATAGTCACAAAGCCGGAAACTACTTTCTGAGGCATTTTACATCAAGGATGTGATCGGGCATTAGATGGACGGTTCATTGACCAACACCTAAAGCCCACAGACACAGACTTGTGTTTCAGGGAGATCGGCCCAACCAAGTTCGATCGCCGATACACCTGTCAACATGTTCATGATTTCCTCGGATAGGTTGAACAATTCGAGGGCGATATCTGTTGGAAATTCCAAGCGCGCGCGTAGCCACGGCTGTACTCGGACCGGAAGATCACCGGAGTGCGCTTGCGGCATCGCGCCACCATTCCTCGTCGACGTCATCCGCAATACATTACATTGTATGTTTTCATCGCATATGTTTATCCTTGTTCGAATACCAGTGTACTTCCGGATATTCGGGATTCCTCACAACCCGAATATCATGCTCTAGACAGTCTTCTGTACAGTATATAACCTCTCTTGTTCGTACGGAAACACCTCAGTTCGTTGCATCACGCGCACGACTGAGGTGAGTTATTTATCATTCATTCTGTCTACTTAATACTCACTCGTACTATAGTTTATCTTTAGGTGAATACATTAGTTCGTTGCATCACGCACACGACTGAGTTTATCTTTAGTCGCGCACTCCCCGATCGGTACCTGTATTCCCACAATATCCACTGGTACAAGATGATAGCGATAATTTTGCTACCGTTGACGAAAAAGAACAACTTCTAGACTGACGAAAAGTAGAATAATGATCACTACCGTAACATGGGCGAGAAGGTGAAATAGTTGCTGGGACTTGGAGTGGAATGACGATTGCCCACCTCGGACTTATGGGAGGCCTTGATGCCTCCGCGGCTCGCATGATGTACGGCTGATATGATCTTGATGTACAGCCGAGTCCTTGCAAAAGGCCGATCACAGTTACATAATTTGGTAATAGATAACCAAGATGGATGATGGACGATCGATGTACTTGAGTACCCAAAAGGGCGGCGGACCAAGAATATGAGCTAGGAAAGATGTGTTTTCTGTGAAGTCTAGACAAGGAATGGCTCAGTTTCGTGTGGACGAAGACTTTATTATCTCTCTAAACTAACCTAGACAAGGAATGTCTTGTATATTAATTAGTTAATGAAAATGAAAGTCACTGAATGTATGAAAAAGTATCTCGCCTCAGTTTCGTGTGGACGAAGACTGAGGTGCGACATGGCAAAGTCCGCGCAGAAAAAGAGCGAGCATGATTATGTAAGAAATGATCGGCGTAAGTTTTTGCAGAAAAGGAAAGTAGAATGCAAATGATAGTGAAAAAAGAAGTACAGAAACAATTTCGACAAAAGATTCGTTCGCTGCTGTTCTCAATCCCAACAAATTACTACTTGAAACGGATGGAGCAAGGTTTATCCATTTGCCCGCTCAAGGATTGGCTGATTCTCCTCAGAGTCACTCGCCTGTCCGATATCAGTGAGACGAACACCGAACATCCCCGCGGCCCTCGAGCTATCGATACGGGCATCCCCGGCTTCCTGTAGATGCAAAATGGAGCAGTTTCGAATTTGTCTCAAGCCAGAAGCACTCGATGGCACTCATTCCAGAAATTGAGGTAAAGTTTTCCTTGGAGGGACCTTTGCCAACGATGACGGTAGCCAGGGCGAGCGATGCAAGGGAAGCTATGGATGCCAAAATGACATTTCACCGTCGCATCATCAGTTCGACACGAAATCACAAAGTACGATGGGGTGACAAACGGGCACTGAGTTGAGCTGAATTGCAGGCCCAAAATTTGCAAGACATCCATGACGTGTGAGGTTTCAACATTGACAAGAACGATAGGTTAGGGTTGACGTACTTGAAGGCGATATTGCACTATCTGATTCTGTGCCCGACTTTCGCCCGTAACGCGCTGGGACCCACCCCTGCATTGCCTGAGTTGCCCAGCTAACGCGCAGGATGCGTATAAGCGTTGCAAAAGTTAGTGAAAGCCGCGACGTGCCGGACCACAAGGATCTTCCTGCGGTCTGCGAAATTACGTTTTCCAATTGCCATGGATCGAGTGTCAAAAAAGGATTTGCGCTCGACTGCGTTGCAAATGACGCATTTGCTGCTGATAAATTCAGCCCTAGCAAGGACATCATGACTGACACAAGGGCAGATGAGTTCCCTTGAGAAACATGGGAGACCGGTCGGTAGCAGTATTCCAGATTGCTTCCACTATTTGTATGATGTATGATGGATGGCTCTGAATAGGTTTCCGAATACAATGTGTGCCGTGGATGTACACTATGGCTACCCTGCCATACCAACACATACATACAAGCACGACGGTAATCTCATTTGTTCTCGATGTTTATCCCAAATCCCAATATATAAATCGTGCTCGGTATCATACACAAGTACACGGCGATTCGGTATTAGCACGGTACAACAGCCTTGGCGTTCCGACGAGAGCGCATCGATAACAGAGAAACCCCGTTTCAGATGTATAACCACCCACGCAATTTGAAACAGTTCCCCAATGGAACACCTGTACCACAGCGAGCGTTCAGTGCTCAGTACTCGGTGCGCACAAAAGAGTAAACCAACATGCCCTCCTACCGCAAGGTGTCCCACGGGATACGTCGACTACATCACGCGCGACCACTCGTACGGCGAACCTCCTGGACGCCTTCTTCCATCTCGAATTCATCGTCCTGCTCTCCGTCCTCGTTCGGCCGGTTCTCCGCAAACATGATCACGCTCAGAACAGCGCCTCGTCCAGAAACCGACCCCAACCCAAACCCAGTGTCGATATCCCCTCCTCACCCAACTTGAATATTACGTGCATAGTTTCCGTAAGTCCAGGACGAATCTGGGGACGAGGGTGAAGGAAGCAAGTTTTGGAGCGTTACTGATACGAAACTTGCCCAGCTTGTGGCATCGTCGTGGAGTAGTGCGTTGACGAGTGCGAATATGAAGATTCTGTGTGGGGCCGTACCACCGTGAGCTTGCGATGGAATGGCCAGGAACGGATGTTGATGTACACAATGAAATAGATCAGGCCATCTCTTGCTAGACACTTCATGAAACAGTTAACTTGCAATTTTTTTGTCTCCTTGTATACTTGAAGTGACGCCTTTGTAAACTGAATGGGGTTAAGGGGAATGTTGTATTGCGAAACGAAGCTCTGGTGTGGCTGGATTCTCAGAGTCTCGGAGTCTTACCGATGGTTGTGCCTGCCGCTTCAGTCGAGTTCCTGTCGACTTGACAGAACTGCAAGTGAACAGTACAGAACCCCAAGCGAAGAGCTTGATGGGGAGTCAGATGGGTCGAGCGGACCAAGGGAGTGCACTTGCTGGGAATACCAGTGTTGGAGAGAAATGTGGGAATACAGGTACCAATCGGGGAGCGCGCGACTAAAGATAAACTCAGTCGTGCGCGTGATGCAACGGACTAAATGTATTCACCTAAAGATAAACTACATACGAGTAAGCATAAGCTGGATAGAATGCAAGATAGTTAACTCACCTCAGTCATGCGTGTGATGCAACGGACTGAGGTGTTCTGGTACTAACAGAGTCTCTTATGTATGCAAGAATCCTACAAAGTTCATCCATACAATATGACATTGATGTGCAACTGTGGTGCTTTCATGCATGCACTCTCCAGTAATTGCTCTGTTCTGGTGCTGGTCATGACTGTGTGTGCACTTGGAATTCTGACAAGAAAGAGTTGGGGGTGTTGTTCAGCAATGAGGATGCCCACACTATGCTGAAGAAGCCACTACAACACATCAGCAAGTGGGAAGAGCAAGGTGGGGAGATACTAACCTAGTGTGTAGTGATGAGCTAGGTGACCTAGATAGTAAAAGGACATGAGTGATGGCTCACCAGTTGCCATAGAATACCCAGAAGACAATGGGAGTGAGTGCATCAATGGATTGAACACTCAGCATCCAAATAGATGGCCAGGAAGCCTAGATGTTGAGGGTGATAGGATATGCTGGAATGATAATGGTAAGATCCTGGAAATTGTGGGAATGAGCAACCTGAAAAGGAAGGAGCGCGCTAGAGTAGATGATACTCAGTCGTGCGGAAGGCAAATGGACTAAATATATTCACCTAGAGTAGATGATACTACAACTAGGTTAGCATAAGTGTTTATAAGATAAACTTCAAAGAACATACCTCAGTCGCACAGAAGGCAAACGGACTGAGGTGTTACTGTATGATAAAAGTGCTTAAATATCTAAGAATCTAACTACCAGGCACTGATGTGCACTCAGTAACAAGGATATGAAACTAGCTATCAATCAAAGAATCAGTCACAAGGTGTATGGAGCAATCAATCAATTTGAGTTATGTTACTACGAGGTATCATGCGCTGATTTACATCGCGCGATCGAGTACGTGCGCCTCGGTTGAGTCCGAAACTGATGTGGCCGCACGCGTGCTTGGTAATTCAACAGAAATCACAGGAGGTGGCAGTGATGGTTGTGTCACCAGCATAAATGCATGGTGTCAAAGGAGGACCCTGGGGTGGCCTAAGAGGACAGCAAGACACTAAGTGCAATTGGGCACATAAGAGCAATGGTGGAAATGGCAGAATCCATAGAAACAAGGCTGGATGGATGGCACAACAAGCAGCACATGCTGCAAGTCAAGATGACTTGACATATGATCACAAGCTGAAATCAAAGCAAGTCAGCAAGAGTGTGCCACCTACACTATCAAATAAACACCAAAAGTGGTCTAGAGGTTGGCCAAACCCACCACATTAATGATGCTGACATAAGGGTGTGCAAACACAGTGAAAGCAGGCCATGACTGGCTATATTATGGCTTGATGAACACATTGTTTATGGTTGAGTTACAGATGTTCTTTGAGATCTGCAGTTTACAAAACAATAGATACAGCACTAACTCTCAGAAATCAACTAAATAAATAATCTCTGGTCTAAAATGACCACTCAATTAAAATTTTTTTACAGCTGTATAGCTTCTCTTGGCAATTTCCATGCCCCTAAGTAGCCCTGGATCAAGAGGGCTTGCAAATTCAGAAAAGCCAGGCCCTAGGCCCCTACAAGCCTTGTCAGGCCTGGTTTAGCCTGGCCTTGTACAACACTAACCAAGGGTGTTCTGCCAAGTGTCCACAATTAAACCCCAAACTACTGACATGGGAAGGGCCTTACTGACATCAACTAGTTGTGATTGATATCAGTTCATGTTCTGTTAAGACGGTCTAAACTACACACGTGTGTTGGGCTATGTATTGAGACAGATAGCAGGCAGGGTCAGCTGACATGGTGGCTGTGATACAGTGAACTACATGCCCATTTGTCAATTATGTAAACCATACAACAGAGAAAAAATATGCAACAGCCAAAGTTGTGAGATCTCTAGTGACCTAAATCTAAGATAATGTGCACCAAATAGAATAATGTTGGTATAATGCACTCTACAGCTATCTCTGTGGTGTTTTAGGATTACATATGGTTGATATTATGCTGAGGTTATGCCAATGTCAGGGCCAGGCACAATACAGGTCCATCAGTTGATGTTGTGGTGACATATATGACAATGTCACCATGACACACACTGGCAGATGTGCACATGATGTGAGTATTACACCAAAAACATGTAAAGTATACATACATTTGACTCTCTGGAGGTCTCCTGCCCAAACCAATCAATATACAAAGACTTGTATTTTGATGGAGAATGAGAAGTTGTTGAAACATCAATACATACATGTAGACAATGGCATGTACTAGGGGATATAGGGACAAACAAGTACATATCATGTGTGGAAAAGTGCTACATGTTGCAAGAACTTTGCCCAGAGGTGTTTGTGAATCCCCACTTGAGTTCAACTGTTAGCACCCAGGCCTTTGAGCCAATTCTCCATGAATTCACCTTGAAGGTGAATGCTAACATCCTACATGCACCATTTCCCTTCTGGAAGGGTTGGGTAAGCTGCAATGAACACAATCCACAAAGCATCACAGCCCCATAACCAATATTGTGAACAGGTAGATATGTCTGAGATGAGCCATGTTTCAATCAATTTGGAAAGGCAATTCCAGTCATAGAAAAAGGAAGGATCAAATGCAGCTGGAGGGGAAAGAATGGGATGTGAACATCTATGTACATGCAGTGGTGAGTCATTCATGTTGGAGGCAGCAGAGACATCTGTCTGAATAGTTTGGATCAGAGATCAATTTGTAAGAAAATCAACAAGAAACCCTACATTGTCTGAGAAAAGAGACCACTCTGTGTCTTGACAAGACACTTCTTGTATGGCAGGCAATAAAAGTGGATCATATTCATTGCTAAGGAGGAGAGAGATCTGGACAGGCTAGATACAAAATATGTTGGTGCAGGGGTGAAAATGGTACACATGATTTGAATTGTCAAGGTTACTAGATGGAGCAGAGAGTTCACATCATTGAAAGTGTGGCTGTCAGCATAAATTGGGACATTGCTCCTAGCATGAGACTAATGAATAAGAGGGACTGGGACTATCATATTGTCTCCAGTCTTTATAGTGAACATGAAAACCAAGTGAGAAAGCCAAGCAGCGAGAATCAGGCAGGTGTTATGCATTTTACATAGTAGACACATTTGCGAAGTAAGGATTCCTTAGTCGACAAAGGTATCAACCTTAAAGGAGGACTCTGGAGGCTAGGAAACTACATAGTATTGCATAGAACTAGCTTTCTAACTTAATATATGTTGCAGGGTATTTATACAATCTTACTGGATGCACAGACCAAGCTATGCTAAAGCTATATATGGTCTTTGGGATAGGGCAAAGGGTAGAGACATGTGAATGGTGGGGAACATGAGGCAATCAGTCAACAAATGACTAAGCCTGAAAAGAGAAAGTGTCCAGAAGTAAACAGGAAAGGAAAAAAGGACAGAGTTGGTGAGAGGAACAAACAAAAATTGTAAATTGTAACTTAAGCCTCAGCTAGCCAAAAGGATCACTGAACCTTTTACTCCTGATCTATGTACATATATTCATCCAAGTCCTGGTGGAGAATCTTCTCTTCTTCAGTGAGTTCATGTGCTCTGATCTGTTTTGGGCAGAGCTCTCCTCAGACAAGAGACCAGCATTCTTTGCAACCATTAGGAGCACAATGATAGAGAGGGGAAGTTTGTCCCCAATGACTCTTTGTGCAATATGGGCAGAGACTGGAGGGGCAATTTTGCAGTAGGTGGCCTGCTGCATATGCATTGTAGGATGGGCATTGATGTTGTGGACACCAAATACTGAGATGAGTGTCTTTAGCCCTGCACCATTCACAGATGGAAAATGGATTGATGGAGGTGGACGAAGAAATTGAGATGGGGGATGCAAGAATAGGTGAAGAAGAAGATGTCGCTGCCAGTTTCGCTGTCAAAGAACAAAGATTATAGGCAGGAGAAGATGGGAGGCCAAATGGAGTGGATAAGAATTTCTTTTTTCCTCTTTCCTTCTTTGACTTTTGTGGAGAAGATGGGGTTTTCCAATCACGTGGAATGGCAGCAAGAGTCAGGGGAGGAATATGTTGGGAGGTATCCTTCTCTTTGATGATAGGAGAGCTAGGAGGGGAAGGATGAGACGACTGATATCCTCCCGGCATGCTGGGTTCTGTTGTTATATTGACAAGGGGAGGAAGGGTCGGTGACAAAGTAAGCAGTTCAGGGGGAAAGGAGGTGATTGGGGCAATGCAAACAGGGAGTTCCTGGGCATAAAGATATGCATACCAGAATGTTGGGTGCATGGCTACCAAGAAAGGGCATACAAGGGGACCAATGATGTTGAATGGGAAGGTGTTGAGTACATACCCCAGTCCCAATTGGAAGAGTAGAGAGAGGATTTGTCCTTGTGCAGTGGTAAGGCAAGTTGTCCCTTGTGCCGCTAAGATGGGGGGACGATCAGACGGAGTGGCATAGTTAAAAATGAGGTGTAGTGTGGTAGTGGTAAGATAAAGTTGGCAGGCTTCTTCCAATGCTATGTCCATGATAGAGGATTCCATTGTGTGTGCAAGTAATGGGGCATCTTGTAATACAGTGGAAAAGATGAGGTGACGAGCAAGTTCTGGGAAGAAATTGATGTGGATGGGGAAGACTGTGGGGACAAGGTGACCAGAGGTCGACGTTTGGGGGGAAGAATTGCAGATGGGAGGCATATTGCTATAGAAGATACAAGGTGGTAGGAGATGACAGATGTCAAAGGAGAGAGTGTTTCTTTTTATATAGTTGAAGGATGGTCCGTGCCCTGGATAAGTTCTGTTCTGGTTCCCAAGTGTTTTTGGCTAGTGAATAACCCTTCTATTTGACAAGGTATTTGTGATTTTTGATTGGTCCTTTGTGTTGTATGATCTGTTCCACTTCCCACGCTTCATCTCCATCTATTTCCATTGAGGGAGAGTGTAGTGTTGGTTTCTCATACTCCACAGTTTCTTGATAAGAATATAAAAGAGAAGCAT
>JBBPJT010000243.1:0-36541 GCA_038088895.1 Xerocomus potaroensis | reverse complement strand
AGCTCGATGGGAGGCGGCAAGCTCACCCTGATGCATATCATCCAAGAACGGTACACGGATTCCGAGCTCGCGTTCTTGTCTGCTTGTCACACTGCAGTCGGGGACGAGTCGACCCCGGTTGAAGTACTACATCTCGCCGCTGGGATGCAGTTTGCTGGGTTTAATGGGGTGATTGGGACGTTGTGGAGGGTTGATTCGGAGGCATACCGGGTGGTCACTCGGTTCTATCGGGAGATGTTCAAACAGAAGGACATCAGCTTCGAGCACGCGGCCACGGCACTGAACACTGCGGTGGTCGAGTCTGGGAATGAAGTAGCTGTGGAGAAACGGATCGTCTTTGTGCATATCGGAATCTGAGCTTTTCGATTAATGTATGTTTTTTCTTATCATCGAATGGTTCGTGTAGGCATGACCCCTTTCAGATATGTTTTATGATCGACTTTCTATGAAACATTGTCTGAAGGGCATACGGTTCGAGAAGTGTACTAATGTATTTGTGCGTGCGTGTCGGAATTCGAGCTTTTCATTCGGCTTGTTGTACGATACGGCTTGCGTGAGAATCATGTATGCATCACTCTTAGCTTCAATGTTGTATATCCCGGAATGTAGGTGGTCGTTCCTGGTGCTATAGAGTTCAACAGCCGTACGATTAAAAAAATTCACCTTGATTAGCGAACCCAGTCCAACCGCGTGTTATATCTGGTCGTGCCCAGGAGACGTGCCCCTTGCAGCTTATGCTGGAGACAGACAAGCCACACCGACCGTCATATATTCATATGTCGCATAGAAAAGTTGCAATTGAAGTTTTGCCAGCGGAAGGTCTTTCCAAACATGAGACGGAGCCCATCGCAACCACAAAAACAGGCCCGGCCGGACAAGTACTTCCAAAGAAAGGGTGGGATCTCGGGTACCAACTTACTTCAGGTCCACGCCCGAGTCTTTTGCCAAACAATACCTACAACGCTCACAAACGAAACGAGAAACATGTCTCGGCACTTAGCCGATCAGTTTGGTGAGCAAACCGCGCAGCCTGCATGCCGCCTGTAATATGTGACATCATACAACCATGCCAGGCTCTTTGTCGTCCGTGTTATACTTCCGCGTGGATCTTCGCGTAGCACGTACCACAGTGGCAGATCAAATGGGTTCATTTCCCATGTGGAAGCCTGAAGAAGGCAGTGGGTAGCCGGCCTTTTCACACTGGACCGGAACTTGTTCCACAGCATCCACTCCAGGACCAAAATCATCTCCGCTTTCTCTAAATTTTCCACAGCAAGTTCTCTGAGGGGGGGAATAAACGATCGCGAGCATGCCTTCACAAGCCGTCGGGATCAACTCGTCATGAGAATGGTATTCGGTCAGTGTGCGTAATGTACAAGTTGCAAAAATGCATGAAAAGAAAAAGCCGCTTACTCGATAGTATAACAGCAAGTGAAGATGATGATAAATATAATGCACAAAATTCATATTCTCACTTTCAAACCCCCCTCTGTCCGGTTTTGCAGCCTCTTTCCGACGCGATGCCATCCAACAACCTGCCTACTTCTGTCATAGTTGGACGTAATGGTGGAATCACGTTCCAACATTGGTCCAAAACGCCCCAAAACATCTCATCTTGCAACTCTGTCAACCGCATGCCGGGTATGGGCGGTGCTCCACGACAAGGCCGGACGCCGCGCAAAATATCTATCGTCACTGCCCTGTCATTGCGGCGATGCGGGTAAGGCAAGTCGTTCGTCGCCGCCTAAAAAACGGCCACGCAGACAATCCACGTTTTTTTAGACCCAACAACACTCGTGGCAAAGAATCTGGACGCGGTAACGTACCTCGAGACAGACACAAGCAAATGAGAACACGTCACTCTCTCGTGTGACAGGACACGGGACACCATCGTCCTCAACGAGCGAGAGGATGAGCTCGGGTGCCATCCAGCGCGTCGACCCAGCCAACAAGGACGTGCCCAGTTGTGCAGCGCGCAAGGTGGCCTCTGTGAGCGAGAGTTCCTCCGCAACCGTGGATAGGCCGAAATCGGAGATCAGCGCGCTTCCTTCATCACTGATGAGAATATTGGTCTGCAGGAGGTGTCAATCGCCCGCAACAAGACTATGCTCGCAGAAGATACATACGCCTTTGAGGTCTCCATGGACCACCACGGGCTTCATGTTGTGGAGATAGCTCACGCCAGACGCGATTTGCATCAACTATGAGATTGTTTGTGACAGTGACCTTCTCCTCATTATACCACGTACCAATGCTAATCGATCAACGTGGATATCTTTCCGTTGGATATATTGGATGATCGTGCCATTAGTACACCATGGAGATACCATCGCAATGGATTGGTCCGACTGCATAACCCCAAATAGTGGGCAAATATTGGCATGTTGTAAGCGATACCAAGCGGCGATCTCTGATTTCAATCGCTAACATTCATTAGGAACAATGGAAACCACAAACAAACCAAGTGCCACACCTTCAACAACTTTTCGCGCACGTCGTCTGCCACATTCTGATATTGACGAAGAAACTTGAGCGCGACCTGGCCACCACACGCTCAGTACACATTTGCGCTCAGACACTGAAACGCACCGTTCGCGATTGGCCCACAGCATTCGTCCACACGCCTTTCCACACATCCGAGAAGCCTCCATGGCAGACTGGGTGCTGTCCCACTTTGCATATTTCGTCTGTCAGATCGACCAGGAGCACGTTTCCCTTGACGAGCAGCGTCTTTGTGACTTGTTCCATTGTGGCCTTGTGTCGCGCGCGTTGCTTTAGCCGTGCGTAATCGACGTGTTCTGGGATCCATCGGCACTCGTCATAGTTGGCGAGGGCTTGTACGAGTGAAGTGAGCGAAGAAAAGTACAGGTGAGTGGGATTGCGTTGCAGGAGTGAAGCATTGCGCAGGTGAACGTCAGACCGAGACTCGATACCCACATCGATCCAAACACTGCCTTCAAGACCATCATTTCTGACGTTCCTTGCAGGTTTAGCGTCCAGATCCTGGTCCTCATCTTGAATACCAAGGACGTACAATGCCAACGTTGGCATCACTGGGAATAGTAAATGCGCAGATTCCCTTCAAACAAAAGCCGTGTCAACTTGTCGTTGTCAGAGAAAACACAACGAAACAGGCCCACGGGTTTCCCCCAAGCTCCTCGTCCAGCGAGGCGAAACACATATCCGGAAGCACAAACTGCTGTTCCTCCGAGGCGACCCCAAAACAGATCTCAGCATCCAAAAACCGCCAGCAGTCGAACCCCTCGAATGGATGCCATGTCTGCCCTTCCATAGCACGACGATCCCCCTGCAAATACGCGTGGAAACTGCCTAGGACGGCACGCCGCCGAACCCGATGCCACGCGTGCTTGGCGTGGACGACTGCATCCCCGACGACGACGCGACGGGTCAACCGACCGACGGTCACCTTGTATGCCTCGCTGTTGCGATACCGCAAAAAGACAAAGTACCTCAACAACGCGTCCCGATCGCGGCGCGACAGCGCTACCTCGAATCGCCGCATGCGCCGCTCCGGCTCCGCCGGCCCCTCACGGGCGTGAGCACGGATCTGGAGCGCGAGCTCGGCGAGGGTGCGCTCAACGGCGTTTTCGAGGCGGTCAAAGGCCCGCTCGGCGGTGCGCAGCGCGGCGTGGCATCCTTCGTCGAGCGCGCTGGCAGTTGCGATATCATGGAAGACGCTGCGCGTTTGCTCAGGGATACGTCGTGTCTCGGAGAGTACGTTGTTGAACACGTCGTAGATGTGCACGCGATGATCGTCTAGCGTGTGTTTGTGGGGGTCTCTGCAAGGAAGGAGGGGAGGGTGCTACGTTTGGGGAGAGGGGACAGAACACGCGACGGACGAGACGTACGCATCAGAGAGCCAGAAACGCCAGAAGAACTGGGGGACGTAAGGCCCGACGTTGGCCATCGTGGTTGGGCACTATGTTTCATGTCTTGGTGTTGCTCACACAGCAAGTTGTTTGAAACTGACCGGTATAAGGTGTGTCCACGACGGACGACCCACTGGACTTGAAGACTGAGACCAGCTGGTCGATGTAGATAGCCCCAAAATCGCAAGTCAAGTGCCGGAGGCGGATTGAGTAGTTGTGGGTCCTAGAGGGTGGTGATGGGAATTATGGAGGCCACAGGGTACCTTTAAGTAAATTACGCACACCTCATGTCGATGACGAGAACATAGCCCTGAGGTGATTAGCTGCAGGATCTAAGCTTAGTGCTGCCGTGGAGTCATGATATCATTTCTGTAACCAGTACTTTCAGAGTTTCTGCGCATGTTGTTACTTGCTAGGCAACACGGCCTCATCAATTTCTCTGCTAGTATCCTGTCCGAAAATATTGTCATTTAGTCTGTGCAAGCCGAGATTGTAGTACAACGGTATGCACCAGGGGGTGCTATCCAGACATAAGTTATGTGTGAAGAAAATATGTTCACTATCGACACATATTGGGCAGCTGGGAAGAGGGTGAAAGAAAAAAGGAGCGTGTGCGCAAAAGAAATAGTGTCTCAATGCTATCCGGTGGCAAAGAAATTTTACATAGCCTAAGTGCGGTAACTGGGTGGTTTTGACGTCAAACCACCCTCGAAACTGTGCTGAGGAGCGTTGAAAGCATAGTCCCCTGCAGATGGGCGCGCTGGTGGTGGTCCGCTGGGAGGGATGACCGTTTCCGAACTTGCGTTATCGAATGGGTTCTGCAACGGCCCCGCTGTTTCTGAAATGCCATGCATTGGGTATGCTTGTCCATCCGCGGCATTCGTCTGCAGTTCCCATCGCGCGGTATCTGTGCTCTCTTGATGCAATGCACTGGCACCGGGGCCACTTCCAGCACGAGGGGGCTCAACGAGGGCCGCGTCAAACGAGAGATTGGCCCGGCGAGGTTGTGGAGCAAAGACCTGGGGATCTGCTGCATAGCCAACTGCACGACCCTCCTTGTCCCATTGCTGGTAAGGTGTGTCGTACGGAGCATCCGAGTGTGTAAGGGGTGTGGTGAGGTTGACTTCCGAGGGATTGGGGTTGAATATAGTATCATCGTTTGATCCGGTGGCTCCACCGTTTTGGTACAGGCCTTCGCCGTTCAGCTTGGCTTGACTGTGGTGGGGGATTAAATAACGCTCCACAAAGAGAATCGTGCGACTGACCGAGCTTTCCGGCGAGCATAGATAACATCGGGTTTGACCCTGTTCACTTCTCTTTGAATGTACCACATCGCGGCGATTGTCACTAGTAGGGTGATGAAACCGACTACGTAACTAAGGATCTTGTTTTTAGTTGTGGCAGAACCTGGTTTCAGATGAGCAGGGTGGTTTTGCAAAGCGGAGAGGCCATGTACCATTTGAAGAACTTTCCAACAAGGTACCGATGTAAACAGTGATGAATTGTTTAGGCATGGACAAGATGGCGGCTATGACGAAGACAAGTATGTTCATTCCACAAACAGCAAAGATGGCGGTGGTGACTATTGAAGGGTTAAAAGTGGGTTTCCATTTAGGCGGCAAGTACTCACAGTGACCCGGAACCGCACTGTATCTAACAATCAGGGCGATTTTGAAGCCACCCTCGCGTACAATCCTGGCGAGACACGCATATTGAATGTTCTTCTTTTCTTCCTTTTCAGCACGTGACTGGAAAATGTATCGGAACGCACTGTAGAGGAATGAGAGAGAGCAGAGGGAGACCAGTGGGTACGCACTAGAAGTTGCCAATTTCACCTAGCAAGGTTCCAGCGGCAACAATCGCGAAACCAATCCAAATACCCCAAACCAAACCACAGACGATGGCCAAAACTTCGTGGCCAAAAAGCTAAGAGACTGGATAAGTGAGACGAAGGCAGACGCAACGCATAAACGGACTGGAGGGAAAGAGATGATGAAGAAAATGACAATCGGTATAAGCCAACCACCAGGTAAACTATGATAGGCGTGAGATGGAACGAGCGGGGCTAAACAAGGCGAGTTGGTGTACCTATGCATCCAGTTTGCCGCAGGTTGAACGGCGTGCACGATTTGATTATGATAGAAAATAAAGAGGGCGCCAATGACAATGACAACGAGACCGACGGCGTAATAAACTGCAGCAAGTCAACGGGTGTGGAGGATGGGAGGAAATGAGGACGAACTAAGATATTTTCTCGTGAACACCTTGTCCCTTCGAAAAACAGCACGTAAATTGAACATGGATTTTTGCTTGAGGGACTCGATCTCGCTGGGAGTTGGACTCGGTGTCCTTGTGATTTGGCGAGCATCGCTGGCAACGGGGTTGTAGACGCTCATGATTGACGACGGTGGGAGGGAAGGACCAGCTTCGGTAAGAGTTTGTTTAAAACGTTTTGAGTAGTTGAGAAAGTGTCTCATGCGTGTGGCTGACTCCACCGCCAAATGGCAGAGCCCAGCAGAGAAATATCACAGCAAATGCTCGACTGCGTCGCTAGAAACTTGTCAGACATCGGCGCCGTCTCGCTCGAGGACTATCTCGACGGCCAGTTTGTACCGCCTCCTCCAATAATCGCACCCATCGCACCGCCAAATGAGCCGGCGTCGGACATGAATCCGGTTACCCAGCTCCATCAGGCTTGTCAGCGCGCATTTCGAACCACCGACCCACTCAAGTTTGAGTTTATCGAACACAGCGGTTCAAGAAGTAAGTAAGCCCTTATCCGCACTCTTGACCATCCATAACCCCCGTCCAAGGTAAACAATGTATCTTGACTATCACCAAACCCGATGGCGTTCGGCGTTCCTACACCACCCAGCCTATCTTTCCAAAGAAGGCCGAAGCTAAACTAGAGGCTGCGAAAATAGCCATCAGTATGGGGGCACTTGAGTTTCTCATTGGCGAGGCTAGCGTGGCACCCTCGTCCACATTGCCAGAGACTTCAGGTATACGCACCAGTCCGTCACATCAACCGTCCATAGAGGACATCGAGCAATGCTGTCTTGAATGGCGTCCTGGTCACGTTGTCCCCCTCTGGGTCTCCTTTTCTGACTCCAAGTCCGTGTACAGTCCGTCCAGATCTCACCGTTCACCACATACCTGTGCAATGACACGAGACAGAACAGGGCTGTGCACTCCGCATTCAGCTTTCGCCGCACGTCGTTCGCGTATATGTTGCTGATCCGTCGTTTGATACTCACTTGGACGCCAAGACGGCCTGTGCAAAGCTTGCCGTTTCCGAAGGCGCACTCGACTTTATCAAGCACGGTGACGGTCAAACCCATCCACCATCTCCTCTTCCACCCGCCTTGACCGCCCCCTTGGTGTCCCCTCCGGTGACGGCGACTCCACCCTGGACATTACAAGCTTTCTTCGAATCCCTTCCGAGACCATTTCCAGAGTCTTTCGACAACAGCGAAGCCTCAGAGATCAATGCTCCAGCGTGGTTGAATGCACTGGTGCAGAGCGCCAGAGGAGGGAAACTCGTCTTGTCGTTTTTCTTCACCTCCGATGGTCCACCTGGTTGTCAGTATTTTAATCCAGCTTTCCGCTGTGCCACTCAGCATACCCGTAGTACACGGCTGTCTCCTCAAGCTTGATCGTCCCGGAGAGTACAAGGCATCCCTCGTCGACGCCAGGTTTCCAAAGCGATCGGATGCCAAGGCGGCCGTCTGCTTGCAAGCCATTTCCGAGGGTATTGGTGACTATATCCGTTCTATCACTTCTGCCATCGACGCCAAGGTCACACACAAGATGCGTTCATTCTCGAGCAGTTTGGTGTACCCTGCACTGGTGTCGGAACTCAGCAAGATCAGGATTGGCCTTCATCCACATTTTGAATATGACAAGGAGAGAGATGGTTGTCACCTTTCCACTGCATTCAGCACAGATTTTCTGATCAATGGTCCATTTAGCGTTCGGCGCGAGTCTGATCGTCAGACTGTCGTTCTCGCCCACCCCAGATCAAGTTCGACGGTACGCAGTCTTGCCCGACTACCGCAACAAAGCAGACGCGAAAGTAGGCGTCATTTGCCACGCCGCTGAACAAGGCGTTGTCGAATTTCTCCG
Source organism: Xerocomus potaroensis (assembly GCA_038088895.1). Lineage (NCBI taxonomy): Eukaryota > Fungi > Basidiomycota > Agaricomycetes > Boletales > Boletaceae > Xerocomus > Xerocomus potaroensis. The sequence continues at coordinate 28,526 of JBBPJT010000243.1, read as the reverse complement.
TTTCAGGGGAGGAACCCCTCCTGATAGTTACGTGAGTCCGTATACATTGCACAACTACGAGCCAGACATGCCCCGCAAACGGAAGCAATCCGACGGAGAAGACGCAGAAGAGGAAAACCTACCGAAGAAGAAAAAGAAAAAAGGAAAGCGGCGTGCAGAGGCCCCGCCTCAGGATGAAGACAGTTTTCTTGCCTCTTTGGGGCAGTCCCTGTCCGTTCACGCGAGCAGCAACCAGATGCATAGCATTTCCGGGCCAGGTGACATGGGTCTGGCGCAGAGTGTCCCTCCGGATGATTTTGGCGATCCATCTCAGCCGGGTGTTGGACGTGGGGATGAATCTGGTGCGGCTCATTCTGTCGTATGTGGCCACGTGGTACCCTATAATGCACGGTCGTATGCGCTGTCGTACCCTGCGGTGCTTGATCCTAGATTTATAGGGCGGGGCGAGTTGGACAACCGAGCACATGGCAGTCTTCCTCTTTATGGTAATGGATCAGGTGGTACGCAGCATGTTTCGCGTCGGCCAACTGGGCCCAGGGAACTGGAACCCGGAGAGGTACTCTCTTCTTCAGAATCCGATTTCTCTGAGAGTTCGAGCCGGAACGAAGATGTCAAGGTATCTGAGAATGAGCCAGGTATGGCGCATTGCAATGGCAATGTCCGACGACTCATAGCGCTTCTCTGCAGACGCCACTGTCAATCCAGACGAGATGGGGAAGGAAGGGATCGATGCCATACAGGAGAGCATCGACAAGGGTAAGACCAAAGAGAGGTCTGTTGCCACAGTGTCCACGGGGGCTTTGCGAGACGGCCCCGCCGGGATCAGCACAGGCACGACGTCGTACGTGAAGAAACTGATAGGCACGCCCTCTCCCCCATTTTGTGATCGTACCCGTGAACCTGACACGGTTCATTTACCAGACTATTGCGCACAACGACGCCACGGCACGCCGTCATTCCATCACACGCAGTCTCAGGGGCGGTTCCAAGTATGGATCGTAATTGGCAAGCAACGGTTTGATTTACCGACGACGTATGGGAGTGCGGAAGAGGGATCGCGACGTGTAGCGAAGCAGGTGTTGGTGCGACTGGCCCAGGAGAAGTTGGAGGGATGAAAGATATCGGTGAGGCAATAAATGCTGAATCCTTTCAAGCGATTCTTTATGAACGAAGGTACCATATAGCACTTGCTGTTGTATGATATGTGAGGTGAATGTGGCTGTCCGGGGATGGGCGTTCTTCTAACAGACGCTCGCTCTGCTAACATTGGCAAATGCTGTGGACGCGCTAGAACGTTGTGTGATTCCCAGGTGGCTATCATCGATATCATCGCCAGGTTCGCAATTTACCATGGAGTCCTATTCCAACCCCGGACCATCCATCGATTCAAACGCATCCAGTACCAGTATTGACCTGAATGCAAGCTTCCGTACATGGGTTTCAATGCATTTATGTACTGACACATGTGCCCAAGCAGAACACACCTGACCCCAAATCTGAGGGGGAGTCGGAGAAGGACCAAGGGAGAGAAAGAGTTATTACAAGTAATAACAAATCGTTTCTTTATGCGATCTGCCAAGGTTATTCATGACGAACTAGGTATCCGGGCAACGGATATCGCTTTGGGTCTAAGGCGAATTCCCGCTGGCTTTCAAGTTGTGGTACGCCACACTGGACTTGAATGGAGAACAGAAAATGTCCCGGTCTTAGTGGGAGGTAATGTCACTGAATGGATTAGGGCAATTCCAATGTGGGGCCGCCGTCTCTCCCTGAGTGTTGTTAGCATTTACAGAGTCTGCAGACCTTCCGAGTTGTCCGCCAAAGTTTCTCTGGAAGTTCAGGCATCCTTTGAACTTCAGCCTGTGCTGGGCAACGGGGAACGATTGCGAGAGCTGACCGTTACTGTGAATGAACTGTTGCACCACAGCGAAAAAAGCCTTCGTAAGCAAGATGAGGATTTCAAACGAGCGTCGTGGACTCACACTACCATAGTATTTGCTTTCCTCCCAGAGGGCGGGGATGTGATATCGCCTTGTTCATCGCTTTCAGTGATTGTCGAACGATGGGATCGCAAGAAAGTCGGCACATTGTCGTCAAAGGTTCTCGAACCTTGTCGTGTAAGTCCATCCGGACTTTCCGCCCCGTTCTCTCATTGATCAGCCAATGCACGCCAAAAGTCAGCTGGGATGCGTGGCCAACTGGAAGATGCGACGAATAAAGGCCACAGCGCTTTCTTGCGTTACCAAAAGCACAGGGAACTACGGGATTTGGGCCATGCTATTGAACAGTTTCAGCATGCGCTCAGTATTTGTCCGCGAGATGACCCTTGTATTGCGGCTGTGCGGTCCAACATGGCGATGGCAAAATTCGTCCACTGTCGAGTACACAATGCCGATGTCTCCCTCAACATCCCGCTCGTGTTGTACCGCAGTGCACTTGCTATCCGTCCTGTCGGTCACCCAGATAGACCCTCCACCTTGATCCAATTAGCTGCTGTTCATCTGGCGCGTTTTGAGAAACTCGGGAAGGGGATCGACACAACGCAAGCTGAGGCATATTTGCGAGAAGTGATCAGCCTCAGCTCCGCAGATAGCTATGAAAATCCGGTAGCGCATTTCATGCTCCAGGTGCAAGTAGAGGCTGTGGCAGGCGCAGTTCTGACGGGTTTACAATCTTCCGTGGAGCAGGATCCTCCTTCGAGGTCAACAGACGGGGAACTATGGAGTTTGAGCCTCCAGTTACTGAGCCAGTTCAATCGCTCAGGCGAGATATCTATCCTGGAGCAAGCAATCACGACTTTGGAGGCGATTGTTGGGTCTGCTTCGCTGCTTGACGACCGATTCATTGTGGCCATAGAGACCCTTGCTACAGCGCTGCAAAGCCGATACAGCTATCTCGAAAAGCCGAGTGATCTAGAAGCAGCAATTTCCAGGCAAAGGGATGCTGTCAACCTTATTCCTGACGGACATTTCATGAGACCTCGCCTTCTGGGAAAGCTCGGTACCTACTTATTCATTCGTTTCGAGCGTCTCGGAAACCCGAGTGACCTGGAAGAGGCAATTTCGAGGCAAGAGGAGTCGGTCAATCTGACTCCTAATGGTCGCCTAGGGAAGCTCAGCCTCCTCAACACCCTTGGCAATTCCTTCGCAGCTCGTTTCAAATATCTTAGGGAGCCGGGCGACTTGGAGAAAGCAATACGGACACAGCAGGAAGTCGTTGACCTCATTCCTGATGGTCAGCCTATGAAGCCTATCTATCTGAGCAACCTTGGCAACTCGTTGAGAACTCGTTTCGACTGCCTTGGAGACCCTAGTGACTTGGAAGAAGCCGTATCCAAGCAACAGGCTGCCCTCGATCTCATTCCCGACGGTCACCCTGACAAATTCTACTTTCTGAACAATCTTGGCAATTCCTTGTTCTCTCGTTTCGAGCGCGTTGGAGATCTGAACGACTTGGAAGAAGCGATTTCGAAGCAACAAAGTGCAGTTCATCTTACGCCTGACCATCACCCCATCAAGCCTCTCTCTTTTAATAACCTCGGGAATTCCTTTATAACTCGATTTGAGCGTCTTGGGGAGCTGGGTGATCTGGAGGAAGGGATTTCAAGGCACCGGGATGCCGTTCGCCTTACCCCCGACAGCCACCCTAAGAAAACCTTTTACTTGAGCAACCTTGGCCAATCTCTATTTAGACGCTTTGAACGCCTGAAGGAGCTTCCCGACCTGGAGGAAGCCATTTCGAAGCAGCAAGAAGCTTTCACGCTGCTTCCAGATAGTCACCCGGAGAAGCCCGTTTGTTTGATTAACCTTGGCAACTCTTTCTCCGTTCGTTTCCGGAACTTTGGAGACTTGATTGACCTTGAGGAGGCGATTTCAAGGCATAAAGATGCTGTCGATCTCACACCCGACAGCCATCCTCTTAAACCCAAGCTTTTGAGCGACCTTGGCACGTCCTTCTTAGCTCGTTTCGAGCGCCTCGGGGGAACGAATGATCTTATGGAAGCAGTCTCAACACACCAGAAAGCTGTTGAGCTCACCCCCGATGATCATCCCGGCAAATCTAGTTATCTAAGCGGCCTTGCCAATTCCTTTGGCACCCGTTTCAAGCATCTCGGAGATCTCAGTGACCTGGAGGAAACAATCTTGAGGCACCGAGATGCACTCGACCTCACTCACAATGATCACCCGACCAAGTCTCTCTATTTGAACAACCTTAGTGCCTCTTTAATCACTCGTTTTGAGCATGTCGGAGACCTTAGCGACCTGGAGGATGCAATTTCAAAACAACGGAATGCAGTTGAGCTTACGCCCGACGGCCACTCTGAGAAGCCCATGTGCTTCAGCAATCTCGCTGCTGCGACTTTCATTCGTTTTAACGTTTCGGAGACCTGAAAGACCTGGAGGAAGCCATCTTGCGGAAACAAGATGCCATCAACCTTATCCCAGATGGCCATCCTGACAAGGTTGAATATATTGACAATCTCAACCTCTTCCTCTTCATTCGTTTCGATCGCCTTGGAGAACTGCGTGACCTAGAAAAAGCTATTTCAGGGCAACAGGGTGTTGTTGACCTTACGCCCGATGACCACCCTCAGAAGCCTAGGTATCTGAACACCCTTGGAAATGCCTTGTACACTCGATTCGAGCATTTTGGAGAGGTGAATGACATAGAGGAAGCAATTTCAAAGCAAGAGGAGATTCTTGATCATGTCCCCGATAGTCACCCTGATCGGCCACACTACTTGAGCAGTCTCGGTGATTCTCTCTCCATCCGTTTCAATCACCTTGGAGAGTTGGCTGACTTGGAGAAAGCCATTTTGATGGAACGGGAGGCTGTTGCCCTGGTCCCTGATGACCACCCCAGACGGCCTAAATATTTGAATAGCCTTAGTCTCTGTCTCATCACTCGTTTCAGGCACCTCAGGGACTTGAATGACATAGAAGAGGCAAAGTCGGTGGAACAGAATGCAGTTGATCTTACGCCCGATGATAACCCGGCGAAACCCGGATATTTAAGTGGTCTTGCCACATCCTTCATCATTCGGTTCAATCACCTTGGAAATCTCAGTGACCTGGAAGAAGCAATTTCGAGGTATCGCGATGCGGCTGACCTTACCCCTGATGGTCACCCTGACAAGCATTCGTTGTTGAACAACCTGGGTGTTTCCTTCTCCACCCGTTTTGTTTGCCTGAGAGATCCGAGAAATCTAGAGGAAGCAATTTCAAGGCAGCGGGATGCAATTCGTCTTATGCCTAATGGCCATCCTAATATGCCCGGGTATGTGTCTAATCTCGGCTATTCCCTCTTTGCCCGTTTCGAGTACCTCGGAGAGCTGGCCGATTTGGAGGAGTCAATTGCGAGGTGTCAGGATGCGGTTGACCTTACTCCTGACGGACACTCAGATAAGACCACATATCTGGAGAAGCTCGGTCAAATCATCAGAATTCGCTTTCAGCGCCTTGGGGTGCTCAGCGATCTCGAACGAGCACTTGCACTATTTTCTCGTGCTGCTTGTGTCACTACAGGCGCCATCTCAGCTCGATTCAGTGCATCTCAACAATGGATAGCCACTGCTCGTCTGCTAGAGCATCACTCTCTTCTTCGTGCATATTCCGTTACCATTATTCTCCTTCCACAACTCGCATGGATAGGTCTCCCACTCACGCATCGTTATCGTGAACTCGCCTAGGGTGCTAATGTGGTGCGTGAGGCAGCAGCAGCAGCTTTGGAGGCAGGACACCCAGAAACAGCCGTCGAATGGCTTGAGCAAGGGCGCTCAGTTGTTTGGGGAGAGCTGTTTCAGTTGCGTGACTCCTATGATGAACTATTGTCCGCCTACCCGGACCACGCTCGTAGACTTCGGGAACTGTCTGTCGCCTTGGAACGTGCCAGTATCGCCCGTGAAAAATTCTCGACTTTACCGGTAGACCAGCCTTCTGATTCAAAGCATCGGAGAACCCCGTCGCCTCAACAAGAGGCTAACAGGCAGCGCAATCTTGCCATCAAGCGAGATAAGCTGCTACAAGATATCCGTCAATTACCTGGTTTCAGTCGATTCCTCTTACAGAAAGAGTTCTCTCGGCTTCGTGCTTCAGCACATTCCGGGCCGGTCGTAATCCTCAATGCTGCAGAAACCCGATGTGACGCTCTGATTGTTCTTGCTGACCTGGATCATGCCATTCATGTACCACTCCCCAACTTCGCTCCCGGACGATCCAAAGCCCTTCAAACTTCTTTGAAGAATTTGGTTCGTCGTGCTCGTGATATATCTCGTGATGAGAGGGAAGGTCGGCCTGTACCACAAGAGCGTTTTGGCCAGTGGACATCCATTTTGTCGCCTCTGTGGAAATTAGTCGTCAAACCTGTCTTGGATGCCCTGGCTTTCTCGGTGGGTCCTCATCATGCCCTTATTGGACCCCGTGGCTGACTCATACTATCTCCTGGATCAGATCCCTGGAGACCTCTCTCGCATCTTTTGGTGTCCGACCGGGCCTTTTATATTTCTTCCTATCCATGCAGCTGGTTTCCATGACCCATACCATTCGCAGCCTGGCTACAAAGTGTATGACTTTGTCATCTCGTCATACGTCCCCACGCTCAGCATCCTTGCGCCTTCGTCCGAGCCTGATACTCCATCAAATGGCGCACTCCGCCTTCTTGTTGTACCTCAGCCCCCCTCGGATGGTCACCGTGTCCTTCCGGGTGTGGCCGCCGAGTTGGAACACATCAAAAAGGTAGTCGCAAGTTTTCCATTAGCGCGAACGACACTCACAGAGTCTTCTCTCGGAACGGTTGACGAAGTACTCTCCTTGATGAAGGATTCAGACTGGGTCCACTTTGCATGTCATGGCATTCAAGACGACGAAAACCCCACTGAGAGCGGATTGTGCCTTGCCGATCGACGCCGGTTGAAACTCTCGGATATGATTTCATTGTCACGCCCCCGTGGGGGACTCGCCTTTCTCTCTGCATGCCAGACGGCCAAAGGGGATGAAGACCTTTCTGACGAGGCCATTCATGTTGCAGCGGGAATGCTATTTGCGGGGTATGGTGGGGTGGTGGGAACGATGTGGTCGATTAGCGACCGGTTCGCACCTGATGTGGCAAGAGATGTTTACGAGCAACTGTTTCGGGGAGGCAGAACGCCAGATTATCGGGAGGCTGCAGGGGCATTGCATTTTGCTGTTGGACGGCTTCTGGAAAACACCGAGGCGTCGTTTCAGGATTGGCTTCCCTTCATCCATGTGGGTCTCTGAACAGGGTCCCGAGGTTGTAAGAAAATGCGCTGTATTTATTTAACAATCACTTGCATGTCGGGATGTTCACGCCTTACTGAAAGCGACGATAGACAAACAAAATCACATCACATCCCGCCCAGTTTCCTTGCAGACAGCGCGGCCCCAGACCGCTAATACATGGGAGATACCCGGCGCGGCCGCGCAGCGCGGTGGTGACCTCGCGTGACCGCAGCCGAGCATTCCCACGCCGGTTCGAGTCGACCGCGTGCATTCTGATAACAAATCTGGGACATACAAAATACATACAACTAAAATGGGACGCATAACGAGGTCACATCGCACAACAAACCCGGAAACGCATAAACTCAGATACGCACAAATACTATTAGTACACTTCCTGAGCCCCTTGTCCTTCAGGCGAAGTTCCATAGAAAGTTGATCATAAAGAAACATATCTGAAAGAGGTCATGCCTACACGAACCATTTGATGTTAAGAGAAAAAACATACGTTAATCGAAAAACTCAGATCCCAATATGCACAAAGACAATCCGCTTCTCCAGAGCCACTTCATTCCCAGAGTTAACCACAGCGGTGTTCAGCGCCGTGGCCGCGTGCTCGAAGTTGATGTCCTTCTGTTTGAACATCTCCCGATAGAATCGAGTGACCACCTGGTGCGCCTCTGAATCATCTACCCTCCACAGCGTCCCAACCACTCCATTGAACCCAGCAAACTGCATCCCGGCCGCAAGATGCAGCACTTCATCCGGGGTCGACTTGTCCCCAACTGCAGTGTGACACGCAGACAAGAACGCGAGCTCGGAATTCGTGTACCGTTCCTGGATGATACGCATCAGGGTGAGCTTGCCGTCTCCCATCGCGAACCAGGACTCGAATGGCTTCTCGGCGTGCTGCGCGCCATGGCATGCCACGTGGACCCAGCGGTGATCCCGGAATGCCTGCACGGCCCCCTCGATCGTGGCCGCGCTGCCTGTGACAGACTCGAATCGCATGCCCCCAGGCATGTCGGTCTCGTTGCGGATTCTCTGGATCTCATGTTCTACCTCTGGGAGCTCACCGAGCTTTATGTCCTCACTCGGTTGTCCCTGGCCGACGGCCGCGAATGAAATCACGTCGGCCAGTCCAGAAGCACTACGGGCCGCTCTTTGTGAACGAACGCGTTCGCGCGCACGGATAAGAGCGGAGAGAGACGGTGCGTATGACGAGATGTAGATATCCAAAAGGTTCTTCTTTCCCCTCTGATATGGTCCGGCAGCATGGAATGGAAGCACCGTGAACTTTGACGTTGGACACCACCAGATACATGAGCCGGTCGGTAACTGGATATCATCTTGGAGTACGGTGATGACCGGCTCGACCACGGTCGACCACAGCTCCCGCAGCATTTGCATCACCCAGAATTCTCGGCTCTTTCCATATGCAAAAGGATCGCGGGTGAGATACGATAATTGGGAACACAGTTGATCGATATCAGGAAGCGAGCAAGGAAGATCGACATGGACAGGTGGACGAGAGTGAAGAAGAATGAGGGCATCGCAGGAATACTCGCTTGCATTCACAATGATGACTGGCCCACCTTCCGCAGCAAGTTGAAGGTCCTCGAAACGGAGCGGTAAGAGGAAGCGCGAGAATCCATCTAGGCGGCGGATATCGTCCACTACGGACTGCCATTCCCGCTGAACTTGCCAATATCCACCTGCTCCTTCCCCTCCATCCCCTTGTGCATGTTTTCTGAGCTCCGCACTTAGGCGCGTGAATTTCCTGCCGAGATTGCGCCCCTCATTACCCCGACTCTCCAAAGCAACCACCGAAATGTCAAAACGGGCAAGTTGACTCCACAAAATTCCTCGGCCTTGCTCGAGGAGTTCCACAGCCATTTGGAGCTCCCCATGCCTTATAGCACACGAAAATGCATTGTTGGCCAATTGTTTGACCCTGGCTTGCATTAATTCATGTCTTGAGTCCATTGAAGAGCTCAGAGCAGTGAAATGATCCAGAGTGTTGAGGGATGTCTGATATGCCTCCAAGACTGAGGAATGATTGTGTTTTTCAGCATTCTCTGCCCACCCTTGTGTTGCCTCTAGTAAATCCACTGAGGCCACAGGACCACACTTCTTCAAGAGTCTATATGTCTCAAAAGCTTCATCTTCCTGAGAAAGTAGTTGATCATCATCATATGAGGACTCCTTGAATGAAAGAAGAAGGGTTGTTGCCAGTCCACCAGCATCAAAAGCAAAGTGAGAATGATGGGGTGAATAGGTGTCTAATGCCTCCTTGAATGATTTGATTGCTTTTGTAAGATCAGAATGGTTTTTCTCCTTTTTAAAGCGATGCTGCAATGATAAGGCAAGACACCTGAGAGAAAGTCCATGATCTGGATGGCCTAGAGGACAAAGCTCAAGACAGTATTCTTGGAGGCCAATGGCTCTATTCAAGTCAGCCATATCACCTAGTTTGTTATAACGTGCAACCAATGATAGTGCAAAGTTGTGAAGAGTTGTATAGTAGCTTGAAGAATCTGGGGGATAGAGATCAAGTGCCTTTTCTTCAAGTTCAATGGCCCTGTTCAAGTCTGCTATACTTCCTTGCATATAATAACGCTTTTTTAAAGCCAGTCCAAGCTCTTCAGAGGCTAATGCATGGTCTGTATGGCCTGGTGGGCACATACCAAGCCATTTCTCATCCATCTCTATGAGCTTGTTCAAGTCTGCTTGATTCTGTTGGATACAATAATGCCTCCATAAGCTTATTGCAAGACTTCCAAAAGCATCAGTGTACTCTTCATGACCCTCTGGACAAAGATCAAGCCTTCTTTGGCTAATCTCAATAGCTCTGTTGAGAGCTAGGATATCATCCTCTTGAAGATAATACAACTCATAAGACACTGCAAGGTCTGATAAGATGTCACAGTGATCTTCATGGCCCACAGGACAAAGATCCAATCTTGCCCAACCAAGCTCAATCTGTGCAGATAGACAAGGCACATTTTTGAACTGCTCTGCATAACTGTGGAGCCTGAGATCATATTCTCCTAGAGCTGATGTGCAGTCATGCCCATTAGGAATAGTCTAAAGCCCATATTCAACCATAGCTGAGTGCAACTACATTATTGAGCATACCAACGTATTACAAGGCTTGCATGCCATGAATAGAGTTGCAGAACCAGCAGTCCGTCCAAGGATGTCACCTAAAAAGTGTAATCAACATTTGCGTCAAGAGATTGGTAGGAACAGACTTACCATGCCACTTGTTTCCGACCCTTAACAAGTTGCCAACATTCGTCGTTATTTCCTTGCCCACTAGTTCTTTGTCCCACTCAGGGGTGAGTTTCTTTGGGAGAATACATACGGATATCCTGACAGGAGCAGAGGATGGGGCAGTGCTATGGTTCAACAACATCAGTAACCGCAATCAGAGACCTATGGTAATACACACAAGAGAAAGGGATGGTTCCATTTCACCATCAAGCCGTTCCCTGACAACTTTCCAGCACATGTCAATTTGGACAAATCGCCGACTCCAATGGTGACCCGAATGTCTTTCTTGGAGAGTCGGGAGGAGACGGTCAAACGGCCGACTGAATGAGACATTTGAGCGTGCGCAAACATTTTAGTGAGCTAGCTGTGACACACCAGTGATTTGAAAGGTGACTTTGTCAGATTCGTTTTCGTTCATGGTAGAGGCGCAGGGTCAATGACAATGGAATCAGTAGGTAGAATGACGGGAATAGTCGACTGTGGAGGATGAAAGAGTCTGGAGACGGAGGGGGGAACAGCAGTCTTCAGGGAGATGGAGATGGACTGGTCAATCTGAAGGATTGCGGATGGAGAAAGGGGGGAGGCTGGAACGTGGTGGTACAAAACTTAGGGAAGGAAAATATATGGCAACGATAGACGCAATCGATGCGGTAAAGTCGAGAACCCGAACAAGGAAACGGAATGAGAAAGGATGAGTGTAATACAGTTGCAGAAGCGACAAGATAGAAAAGTGGATTTTTATGGGATGAGGCCGGATACGGAGGTGGAATTCAGAGAATCGGGGCGACTGTTATCAAGGATCGGACACAGGGGAGCTTGAAGCACAGATGATGGGGGAGGAGGCAATAGACGTATGGTATAACAACAGGGTGGGTAAACGTGGACAATGCGGATCGATCGAACAGGCAGGGGATGTCGGGTTCAGAGCAGCAGACAAACGAAAGACGCCCGATCGGGATGAGGGATGATACCAACACAAGATGTACAGATAAGAAATGGGTACCAAGGGGGATGCAAAAATTCTTACAGGAAACGGAGCAAACAAGGGCAATGATGGGAAAGGGCTAAGATTGGAGACCGATAAATGAGACTTTGGGTGTTGGTGGATTGTTGAACACACGGAGGATTCGTACGAAGTGAACGCCAAGACGCAGGCCGAGCCGAATCTGGAGAGGATGGACAGGGGGACAGCCGGGTGGGTGAAGGATGAATCAGTAGCGGTGACACAGCACTTCACGATTAAGCGCCCTCGGACAGGAGAGAAAACGGGACCCTAGGTGGGTGAAGACCATGCTCAATTTCATGCTGTCTCATTGTTATTACACTCTGTGGTGTATCTATCCTTGGATCAGCACTACGCACCCATCGTTGAAACGCACGCAAGAGTGGCTGACGTGTGCCCCAATAATGACAAGACAACGATTCAGACGATGCCCAATGGGGTGGGTTACCGGAGATACTCAAAGCACCATAGAAGTGGTACTTGCTTAGTTATCAAGTATGAAATCAAGTTGGGGCCGTGTATGCATTATAGCCAGTGTCTCCCCTCCCTCACAAAAGAAACAAAAAATGTAATCTATCTAGATAAATAGCAGAACCGACTGTGATCCATTTTTCAAATCATGTCGACTCACGCCGACTGGTGGATGCGGGTATGGCGAACCAAAAAAAAAGCTACACACTGTGTAGTACGGATATCTTCAACCACATCCACAACTCGTGGCATCACCGACCGACAGGTGGAAAGACGAAACCCTTGTTCCCAACCGGACTCCAACCTTCCGTCCGTTCATCCGCGCGGATGAGACTAGCAATGCTCGCTGTATGCCGATGCATTCGGCCAGATCCTGCTCCCGATTTCTTTGTCGCAGACACCACGTACTGTTTGATCGGCTCACTCTGGCCCTGCTCGCCAGCACGATCCAAGTTTGGTGAGCGATACACGATTGGGTGGTCATGATCGCCTTCGTCGGATAGATCTGCCGACTCAGCCGTATCGCTCGCAAACTCATCCAGGCCGACGGCGGGCCGCCGCGCCTCCAGGTCATATTGCTCATATTTGGATCGTCCGCCGCGCCCGCCCGGTGCACGGAGCTCGTCGGGCATGAAGAGGTAGAAAAAAGCAGTGGCGAGGCACGCACCGCCGACGACGTCGATGAGGTAGTGGTGGGTAAGGTACATAGTACTCCAGTAGAGCACACCGACGTAAGTCCACACGTACCGTGACGTGCCATGCCAGAAGTGGGTAATAAAGAGCGCGCCGAGAGTGGCCCAACCAGCGTGGAGACTCGGAAAGGCACCAAAGACAAGGGGTGAGTTAGAGAAGATGGTCTGGTAACCATCGTTTCCAAAGAGGGCATCAATGCGGGCAAGGCCACCGGGGGATCCAGGTACATCGTAGGTTGCAGGAGTGAGGCCGTAGATAACTTCATACCAGGGGGCCGCACAAGGAATGAGGATTTGGACGAGGACGGCGGTGAGGTTCATGTAGCCAAAAGTCTTTGCCCAGGTCTTAAGGGCGAGGGGGGGACGGAAGAGCCAGAGGAAGAGGGAGAGCACGAAGGGGTATATATAGTGGATAATGCCATACGGGAGCCAAGCAATGATATCGAGGACGGGGTGGGTGAAACGGGTGAGGACGTCGGAGATGTTGGCACCGTAGAGGACAGACTCGAGGGTGGGGAGGAGTACAACGTGAACGGCGGGACGGAGATCGGAAGGTATAAAGCGGTTGGTGTAGAAAGCGAGAAGCCACGCAAACACGGGAGTCGCAGGAAGGAAGAATTGAGAGGTAAATGGGACGAGAAGGGCGATAATGTATAGGATGGGAATCGCGAGTTTGTAAGGGAACGAGGGCACCTCCATGATGGTGAGCCAGAAGATGGCAAGAATTATATGGACTACGTAGACAGCATCAGACTTTGCGAACGAGTGCGCTTGGAGACGTGTGATCGTATCTGCGGGCGAAAAAGACTTGTCGAGACGACCGACAGCGGCCAGGAGGGCGGTGAAGAGCGTTCTCAGCGGGCCAGTTCTGAATGCGAGTGTAGAGTACATGTTGTAGTATCCTGCAATAATTGAGACGAGCTCGTCGCCGGCGCTCAGGACGACTTACCGTTCAGTTTCGATAGGTCGTGCGTGCTGCAGCGGGCAGCGTCGAGCGAGGCGACGTGGGAAGATATCAAGGTCGTATTCCGACCACTTTGTTCGAACAGCCAGGCTCACCGTGCAAGGCGATGCAGGGCGGTACCAGGCCAACCGGGAACTACGAGCTCAATGATACCAGGAAGGTTGATCAGACACGTTTTACTCTAATACTACCACATGTCCTTCCTCAAGCGGTTTAGCCTCGTCCAAGACATCTTATTCTCACTTGCCCTTGCATTTTGGCCCACCGTTTGGCATGTATGGGCCACACCTTCTCTTCTCTTGCGCCCGACTGCGATCTCGCGCTTCTTTTTTTCTCATGTCTGGGCCACTTTCGGGCCCGGTATTGATGGGAACAATGTACAACTAAAGACATCTCTCATCACTCATAATGCTTATGGCGTCGTTCTCGATATCGGTGCAGGCATGTCCCCATTCTCCCTCTTCATCATAATCGCTTGCTCATCCCTTTCCAAGGGCATGGTCACACAGCGAAATACCTTGACCCTACTCGCGCCACCAAATACGTCGCGCTCGAGCCAAACGTCCTCATGCACGACAAAATTCGCTGTGCTGCAGAAGCAGCCGGGTTCACCGAAGCGGCCGGCACTTTTGTCTTGCTTTCATGTGGTGCAGAAGACACTACCTCCATTCTGACCTCTCTCGGCGGTTATCAACCTGTCGACACACTTGTTTCCGTTCTCACGCTCTGCTCCGTGCCTGGGCCTCAAGAAACCATCACATCACTCGTGACAGAGGTACTCAAGCCAGGTGGCCAACTGCTCATTTTCGAACATGTCCTTAATCCGAAACCCCACATCGCTTGGTGGCAGACGTTTTGGTCACCACTCTGGGCTTTATTGTTCGATGGGTGCAGACTAGACCGCCCAACGCACGTGTGGGTACAACAAGTAGGTGGATGGGCACAGGAAGAACTGACGGGGCAAGAGGATGAAGACGAAGAAAGCTTGTTCTCGCACCGTGTAGGGAAATTTGTGAGAATTAAATGACACGAACATGTTCCAGCCGTGTCTTCTCCCAGGGAGTAATACTTGTTTCACGAGCGTTGTTTATTGTCTATACTTACTTCATCATAGTCTACACCACTGTACCATGCGTAGGGAAAGCCAAGGATTTAAGCATAATGCGCCAAGCAGAATTTCGATTGCCAAACAGGATTTCGATCGTACCATGACCGAGGTCGCTGACCACCCCGTCACATTTTAACTGTGACTGATCAGCCCCTCCTCTTTTTGCTTTCCTGGTGACTCGTGACTTGTTTCTCCCTCATCACCTTCTCATCATCTTGCCTCTCCCATGGATCACTCTGCCAGGTGCATTCCTTTTGTCGTTCTTCCAATAGGGGTCTTATGTCCCCCAATAAACCCAGACATTTTGAAACACTGCAGCTTCACGCTGGCCAGGCCCCTGATACCGCAACGAATGCCCGCGCGGTTCCCATTTACGCCACGACCAGTTTTGTGTTCGACGATTCGGCGGTAAGTTGGGACGGCGGAGGACATTAACAAGCAGCTTCCATTCTAATTCATGCATACAGCATGCGGCGGATATTTTTGGTCTGAGGTATGACTATCCCCTAGCGTAGACCGTATGTACCCAGTGACCCACCATTCCCCAGAGCATTTTCTCATGCCTATTCGCGTATCAGCAATCCTACCGTCGTGCGTGCTTTTCTTAACTCGCCTGTAGATTTTGTGGTGCACAACTCGTTTTTAGGATGTATTTGAGAAGCGCATGGCGGCGCTTGAGGGTGGTATAGCAGCCGTTGCGACCGCCTCCGGTCAAGCCGCTCAATTTTTGACAATTTCTACGATCGCTGGCGCGGGTGATAACATTGTATCTACGTAAGTGACCCCATTTCAAGAATTTGGTTTCTGTTTTTGTTGACGCAACAGGACAGCTCTTATTTGTACGGAGGCGTACGTCGGTATTTTCCTCGTTTGACTTGGACCTGATGTGTGTTGTGTAGACATACAATCAGTTCAAGGGTATATCGCATTTATCTTACTGGATGAGTTGCTGAAAGTTCTACCAGTCACCCTTAAACATTTCAATATTGGCGTTAAGTTCGTCCACGGAGATAGCCCCGCAGATTTTTCCGCTGCCATTGACGATAGGACAAAGGCAATCTTTGTCGAGAGCATTGGTAACCCTAAATATAACGTTGCGCCGATCCCAGAGCTTGCCAAGGTGGGTTCCCCGTGAGTGTGATGACGGTAATATTTACACGGTATTAGATTGCCCACGACAATGGTATCCCGTTGATCGTCGACAACACATTCGGGATGGGAGGCTACCTCATCCAGCCTATTTCCATGGGCGCGGACATCGTTTGTTAGAGAATTCACTTCTGTTGGTGATTGGTTAAATTAACGATTCGTTCAGTGCATAGTGCAACCAAATGGATCGGAGGTCACGGTACTACGATTGCCGGTGTTGTGATTGACTCCGGTAGGGAGATTGTGGTACAGGTCCGGGCGAGTCACTCACGTTGACGTTAGGAAAATTCGACTGGATACGTAGTGGCAAATTTCCTTCCTTCACGTCTCCGTCGGAGGGATATCATGGGCTGCAATTCAGCCAGACATTTGGCCCTGCAGCGTTTGCAGTGAAACTCCGGGTGGAATTTATGCGTGACATTGGGCCGGCATTGAACCCCTTTGGCGCATTCCTGCTCATTCAGGGACTTGAGACCCTTAGCCTGCGCGCCCAGAGGCACTGCGACAATGCGCTCGCTCTGGCAAGGTCTGTTCCCCTCGTCTTCTGTTGGTTGGCAGGAACTCAAAACATAACGGTAGATGGCTCCAGAAACACCAAATGGTTTCTTGGGTGTCATATCCCGGCTTGGCCAGCCACGAGTACCACAATGAGGCAGAGAGGCAGTTGCGCCCTGGTACCTTCGGGGGCGTGCTGAGCTTTGGGGTCAAAGGCGACTCCTCCGACGCGAGGCGGGTCGTCGACGGTCTCGAGCTGGCGAGCAACCTCGCAAATGTGGGGGATGCCAAGACGCTCGTCATTCATCCTGCTTCGACGACTCACTCGCAGCTTACGGTTGAAGAACGTGCCGCGACGGGGGTGACTGAGGATCTAATTCGGGTAAACCCATTTTCAAGTGATTCCGCTCATCTGCTCATGAATAAACCTGTAGATTGCGGTCGGGATCGAACACGTTGAGGATATTATTGCAGATCTCGAACAAGCTCTGAACGCCCTGTCTTAAGCGAACTGTCAGTTTAATGATCCCAAGATTAGATAAGATTAGATGTTGAAATGCGGTTTGGTTTATCCGCGTTGATGGCGTGATCACATGCAATAAGACGACATGAAACCGTATAAATGAAGCCGATTTCCTTCTAGTTCACCGCCTTTCTTTCGTGATGGCAGACCCCAACAGGTCAGTGTCTCTACAACAGACTTTCGGGACAACCTTAATAATGAACGCGCCAGACCGCTCGAGTTCGAAACTCTTCAGCTTCACGCCGGACAGGTACCCGATCCGACCACCAAGGCCCGCGCAGTCCCCATCTACGCCTCGACTAGTTTCGTCTTCAACGACTCTGCGGTAAGCCATCAAGCTGTGTCGAAACCACAGCGGTCGAGCGCTGAGACGACATCTAGCATGGTGCTGATTTGTTCGGCCTGAGGTGCGTCGAATCGTCGACCCATACATACTCCTACAACCGATCAATCCGCCTTCGCATCGCCTGACAGGACGTTTGGCCACATCTATTCCCGCATCGGCAACCCCACTGTCGTGCGTACCTAACTTACGCCTCGCCGAGCCTCTTCAGCAGCACTGACACGGCCGTCGTTTTTGTTAGGACGTTTTTGAGAACCGTATCGCCGCACTCGAAGGCGGCGCTACCGCAGTTGCCACGGCTTCCGGTCAGTCCGCCCAGTTCTTGGCCATTTCCACGGTTGCAAGCGCTGGTGATAATATCGTGTCAACGTGAGTTCCCGTTTTATCTGAACGCGCGACAACTTATCCGTGTCACTAGTCCATACTTGTACGGCGGGGTACGTATCGAATATCGTTTGACTTGATGTGAGGTATTCTACTTTTGATCCCTTCAAGACATACAACCAGTTCAAAGGTAGTGAAATGGTCCACCTACTAGTGTGATCTGTTAACTCACGACTCACAGTGACATTCAAGAAATATGGCATCGGGGTCAAGTTCGTCCCTGGTGACGACCCCAAGGATTTTGCCGCTGCCATCGATGATCGTACGAAAGCGGTTTACGTAGAGAGCATTGGTAATCCAAAGTACAACGTGGCTCCGATACCGGAAATCGCCAAGGTGGGCAGATTCCACATTCATGGATATACCGCTCAGGAACGTGATCACCAATGTGGCGTTATAGGTTGCCCACGAACACGGCATCCCGCTGATTGTTGACAATACCTTTGGCATGGGAGGATACCTCATTCGGCCGATCTCCTTCGGCGCGGATATCGTCGGTTAGTCAACCAGTCATGAGAGTATCCTGACATCTTTGACATTTTCGTAGTGCACAGTGCTACGAAGTGGATTGGTGGTCATGGAACCACGATTGCAGGTGTCGTCGTTGATTCTGGTGCGCGCCTTTTTCAGCACATGTGTAAATTGTCCGATTACTCGCACCAGGCAAGTTCGACTGGACTAGTGGCAAATTCCCCTCTTTTACGACACCATCGGAAGGATATCACGGCCTGATCTTCAGCGAAACGTTTGGGTCAGTCGCGTTCGCAGTCAAACTCCGTGTGGAGCTCTTGCGCGACCTCGGACCGGCGTTGAATCCCTTTGGTGCCTTCCTCCTCCTCCAAGGTCTCGAAACACTCAGTCTACGCGGCCAAAGACACTGTGATAACGCTCTCGCCCTCGCAAAGTGCGTCTGACGCCGCTTTTGATATTTAACCAACCTACTCACACTCTTCGATCTTAGCTGGCTGACCAAGCACCCCAAGGTCGCATGGGTGTCATACCTTGGCCTTGAGGACCACCCTTATTACCAACAAGCCAAAAAATTACTCCGTCCGAACGCGTACGGCGGCGTTTTGAGCTTTGGCGTCAAGGGCGACTCCGCAAGCAAGGTGGTCGACGCGCTCAGACTAGCGAGTCACCTCGCCAACGTCGGCGATGCCAAGACGCTCGTGATCCACCCGCACACGACAACACACGAACAGTTGTCCAACGAGGAGAAGCTGGCGTCGGGCGTGACGGCCGATCTGATCCGGGTGCGTGTTGTCTTCCCTCTAGGAACGAACACAGTTCTGACGCGCGTGCCAAGGTCGCGGTTGGTATCGAACATATTAATGATATCATTGCAGATTTCGAGCAGGCGTTGAATGCCCTGAATGGACCTGGCGAGAGTAAACTTTAAGAAGACGTTGCTTTTGCGTGACCGAAACGAACCATCTTATAATCTCGGATGCCTGACTGCTTTTCCATACCTGCGTTCCCTCGGATGAACCATGAACGTGTATGCAGATGATGGAGTGGAAATGAGTAACGTTATGTTTCCACGTGATCCAGTTTAAGCCACCTGATATGCGCGTTTGTAACTCATATCATATCACTATATCATGAAGATCGCGTTGCTGAGATCAAGATCAAAAACAAGAATTCATTTGAATGAGGACAATACCCAGATCATCAAGCTGGCTTACCGACACGGGGCTTTCACAGGTCATCCAAACCAGGAGGATGCCGCCCACACCAATGTAAAATGCCTGTATACCAATTTCTTGACAGTCCATATGACCCTTCTCACGTTAAAAATAGAGTGCGAGAGTGAGCTGTAAATGAGAACATAGCGGGCCACAACCCCCCGTCATGCGGGTCAAAACTAGGTGATATATGTTTTGGATAACCTGTCAGCCTTTTTCGCCGCCTTTGTTTGGTTTCGGCCAATGAAATATACCAAACGATGTTGAGGAAAGAGCTCGTTTGGTTGTGACGACGCGTGAAGTATGCCACATGTCCTTGTGAGTTGAGGCATCTACAGTCGACGTGGGATGAATACGGTTTGCCATTCGACGATAGACGCGACGGGAAACAATGTTTCCATTCATCAGCGACGGGACAAAATTGAATCCCTGTCGTGCAAGGGACCTTGGCACTCGTCTGATGTTCACAGACCCAATCAACGGCGATTTGCCCCAAGCGTGTTTTTTTCGCCAGATATCGTTCGCAGGAAGTCTGCATGATATCATGAGGGTCATGAGAAGGGAATGGGCAAGTTAACCAACCCGTAACCGCACCGTTCGTCCCCCGTATCGCGGTCCCGTTTGACGCATGGTTCCTAGTCGATGACCTAACTCTATACATGGCCTTTTTCAAGAGCTGTGATAGTGAACATGCACTGTGGAGCGCGATTGCGTTCTAATGAAACGTTCGGAAAAGGCGGTATCATCTACATCATCCACAACGCCAGCGCTGGTATTGCCAGGCGCCAATGCTGCGAGCTCCGTAGGATTTAGTTGAGTTTCGGAGAGCCATCATCCGCTCTTGAAGTTGTCATAATCACTTCGCAACTCTTTCACCATCGTTCAAAACGTTCACAATACGAAAGAACAACAATTAATCTATTTAAATGTGTACCATACCGGAATCATCAAGCAGTGCGGGGCAAGCAGCTTAACTCACAGCTCTCTAATCACACGACCCGAAAACCAGGCGACGTACGCCGGTTTGGGCAAGACGACGGGCACCTTGATCTGTCCCACATTGTTAGCCCCTTCATCCAGCTTCAGCTGACGGAAGGCGCTGAACGTCCCACGTTCGACGATCCGGACGGTCGGTTTGCTGAACGACCCCCTTCCGAATGCACGAACGACGAGCTCGTTTGATCGCGCGAGCGCGTCGAGTAAACGTTCCCCTGCGAGACAAGCGTCGGCAACTAGGACGAAAGGTGCAGTATCAACATCGCGTCGTGACGGCAACAGGAGAGCAGAACACGTACCTTCCTCGCCAGCAAGTTCGACGAAGAAGCCGACCGTTCGGGGAACTCGGCGGTCGTCTATCGTCGTGGTCCATTCAACGACGTTTCCCAACGTGCTTTCTGCTACAAACGCCATTGCAGACCTCAACTCTTTTTCGCTGATCGCGATATGTGCAAAACGGATGGCGACACTATCAATGATGGGTCAGTCAATAACGGGGGACGGGGCGAAACGACCACCTGCGGCGTTCAATAAACCGAACAATAGGCATCCCATCCACCGGGTCAAATCCGGCAATCTCGACCACATCCCCAAGACGATACCGCCATAAGCCGTGGACAGATGTTATCAAGACTTCGTAGCGCTTTCCGCTCTCAACTTCCCACTATGATGGTCAGCGAAAGCTTCACTGTATGGGTAGTACTCACGGGCTGTACAATGGAATCCGCCGTTTCACCTTTACTGAAATCTAAAAACTCGGTGATAGGTTCATTACTGGGCTTATAGTGTTCCAGATCTCGTAGATCGTACGGCGACGCGATCAGACCCTCCGAACATGCATAGCGGAACGAAAGTATTTGAACATTGGGACCAAGGAACGCTCGAGCCTGCATACAGGCAGCATCAGGTGAGAACGGTATCAATTAGATACATTGTAAACGCACCAGTGGGAGGGATGATGCAAAAGCACCACTAGACGTACATCTCACTGAACGCAAATTCGGCCAGGCAAGACTGCACCATCCCAAACAAGAAGACGGACAACCAAGGGAACGTAACTCTGTCGCACGTTCTGGATCTGGTGAAATGACCAACTGTTCATAGGTTAGATCTATGTACACATGTCAATTGCCAGAATACTGACCTCCAGGTGATGTCGAACATGTGCTATCCCTTCCACATCCGGGATAGTACCGTTCGCGATACAGTCGACTATCATATCGAACTGTGCATCGACGTGGTTTATCATCTCTACAAGTGTGGTGACGAACGTCGTGTTTATATGCTCGAGAGACCTGCTGCCGAGTGCGAATAGAGCGTGTACGAGGAGGAAAGAGCTCCATTTCATGATAAAACCAGCCGCATATGGTGTAGTATGGTCAGACACTGAATGTATCTCAAATTAGCCTAACAGGATTGACGGACAAATTGCACCTTACAGAGTGTCGACAATCTCTTTTCG
Source organism: Xerocomus potaroensis (assembly GCA_038088895.1). Classification (NCBI taxonomy): domain Eukaryota; kingdom Fungi; phylum Basidiomycota; class Agaricomycetes; order Boletales; family Boletaceae; genus Xerocomus; species Xerocomus potaroensis. The sequence continues at coordinate 6,737 of JBBPJT010000243.1, read as the reverse complement.
TCGTTGTCCGGGTGCAGACCTAGAAGCGACCTCCAGCCCAGAGAGGCGAACGTAAATGTCACGTTGACCGTCTTGACGAGGCAATCATTTTCGTCTGTGATATCTAGCGGATCGGATATAAAGGAAAACACGCTTGCTGTGGTGCGTCTTGAAGCCGGATCAAGAGCGGAAGGTTTGATGCTTGCAAGGAGATCATTCCCCGGTAGACAGTTATATTTTGGGAACGCTTTCGGAACACCGCCAGACGTGGAGCTGGACCTAACGACGTAGTCCGGCAGACCAGGCGCGAGTAAGTTGGTTACTTCACTCTCCAGACATGGTCTTTTCAGGAACCTTGACACGAACGGCAAGTATACATCATAGGTTGTCGGTTGCACTGTATCTCGAAATGTGTCGGAGAGCGTAGCATCGTCCATGCCATCTACAAGGCCCGCTATAGCATCACGGAATGCAGCGAGCTCCGATGTAGCCTGGGCGAATTGAGTTTCATGGTTGGCCCTGAGAATGGTTGCCACTCCCCGGTCTATACGTGACTTGAGCTGTCGAGACAACGACAATGAGTTTGCGAACAGAAGGTCGGGGGGAGACATTTTGCTCGCGAATAAGTTCGATGTATGGGAAGCAGACCTTACTTATTATGAAGCATGACAGTATCTTGGCAGATGCGACTTTGTTCGACCGACACCGTGCCGTATCATTCATGACGAGAGCCCTTTGCCGGCTACTATTCGGACCCGAAGAGAAATCAATTGCTTCGACAATGAGCGGTATGATTCACTTACGCCATACTGCAAGGCGACGGAAGAACACCCGGATCAGGCAGGGTTCAAGCAATGATCTGTTACTGTCAACAGGGACGTACTGCATTTCAGACATATTGAATCCAAGGGGAGGCTGGAAACGACTCCACCATCCAACTCGGCGCAGAATGACGCAGAGGGGCTGAAGAAACTTGGCGCTGGAACTTAGTATAACATGAATACTTCCACCGAGTCAGAAAGAAAATGATCAACTGGCTCAGGCGTAATGGTGCATCAGCGAGCACAAACAAAGGGAAGCTATGACATTGCTCCCACGGTTATAGGACCGTTAGTAGCGTAGACTACGAGTGCCGTTGAATGCTTGGTTGTCGCCTACGCTTCTGCACTGTGGAGACGAAAACGATGATGAAACCAGCGGCAACTACTTACGTTTTTCTGAGATAATGACGTCTGAGCGTCACAACACACACAAAGCAAAGTTCAATGTATTGTAGGGTAAAATTGAAAAGGAGTGCAAAACAGAACATAAATTGAGCGAGCGTTCATGCGTACGGACTAGACTTTGTAACAAACAAGAAAGCAAAGTTGCGAGGCTAAAGCTAGAACAAAAATGAGCGTGTGAACGGGAGGGTAATTTACATTGTGCAACCACATGCGTAAAGAGAAGCATGTCACCCCTTGTCATGTACTAGCATCTGAATTAAAATCAATTAAAAACTGGACGAACAGTGGCCCGGCCACTTAGAGCCTGTTCGACAACTTGCTACATCATCGGCTGCTACATCGGCTAGTCCTTAAGCGGTGTTAGCGAGCCAACTGGCTCCAAGTGGTGTAAGAAGTGGTGTAAGTGCAAAAGTCGCTGCTATCCGAGGAATTTCACGGCCAGCCGTGCCGGAATTGTGGCGCTCGAACTTTCTCTTATCGACTTCCACATCCCAAACCACCATTGTCTGCTCCACACCATCGTTAAGTACAGAAAAAGGCTGTAGTGCTGTTCAGGTCGAAGTACAAGAAGCATGAGGGACAACAATGTGTGTGTATAGCCAAATCATAGCTCGAGTGCTGCAATTTCGGCACAGATGGCCATGAAATCCCTCAGATTGCAGCAACTTTTGCACTTACACCACTTCTTACACCACTTAGAGCCAGTTAGCTCACTAACACCACTTAAGGACTAGCCTATGTAGCAGCCGATGTAGTAGCTGATGTAGCAAGTTGTCAAACAGGCTCTTATGTATGTAGCATGACAGCATCTTGGCAAATGCATTCATGACGAGAGCTCTTTGTCAGCTACTGTTCAAACTCGGCGAAGAGAAATTAATCGCTTCGACAATGGGCGGCATAATTCACTTACGCCATACTGCAAGGCGACGGAACAACACCCGGATCAGGCCGGGTCCAAGCAATGATCTGTTACTGTCGACAGGGACGCACTGATTTTCAGACATATTGAATCCAAGGGGAGGCTGAAAACGACACCACCATCCAACTCGGTGCAGAATGACGGAGAGGCACTGAAGAAACTTGGCGCTGGAACTTGCGATACTTCCATTGAGCCCAGAAGAAAACAGCTGGCACAAAAGCGGAAGCTATGACTAAAACGATTGCTCCCAGCGTAGAGTGCTGTTGGAATGTTGAAATGCTTGGTTGTCCACCATAGAGATGAAAACGACGATGACTCTTCACTTCATAGTTTAACCCTCGCGATCTTCGAGTCCCAGGTTCAACGGAACTTTCGGTAGAGATTTCGGAAAGCTACCATCCGTTCGCGCCCACCCTCGCGGGGTCATTCAATTCTGCACTATTCTATTCGGACTCTTGAATCTACGTTGAGTTTTGTCATGATCACTTTGCATCTCTTTCACGATCGTTCGAGTCGTTCGTACGAAGAACAACAATCAATCAATTTAAACGTGTACCATACTGGAATCACTGAGCAATGTGGAGCAAGCAGCTCAACTCACAATTCTCTGATCACACGACCCGAGAACCAAGCGACGTATGTCGGTTTGGGCAAGACGACGGGCACCTTGACCAGTCCCACGTTGTTAGCGCCTTCGTCCAGCTTCAGCTGACGGAAAGCACTAAACGTCCCGTGTTCGACGATCCGGACGGTCGGTTTACCGAAGGACCCCCTTTTGAATGAACGAGCAACGATCTCGTTTGATCGTACAAGCACGTCGAGTATACGTTCCCCTGCGGGGCAAGCATCGGCAACTAGAACGGAAGGTGTGGCATCAACATGGCATCGTAGGGGCAACAGGAAGACAGACACATACCTTCCTCGCCAGCTAGCTCGACAAAGAAGCAGACCGTTCGAGGAACTCGGCGATCGTCTATTGTTGTGGTCCATTCAACGACGTTTCCCAACGTGCTTTCTGCTGTAAACGCCATCGCAGACCTCAACTCTTTTTCGGTGATCATCATGCCTGCGGAACGGATGGCGGCACTATCAATGGTGTGTCAGCAAATGAAGTGGAGACGCGGCGAAACGGCTACCCGCGGCGTTCAATAAACCGAATAATGGGCACGCCATCTACTGGGTCGAATCCAGCAATCTCGACCACGTCCCCAAGACGATACCGCCATAAGCCGTGGTCGGATGTTATCAAGACTTCGTAGCGCTTTCCGCTCTCAACTTCCCACTACGATGGTCAGCGGGAGCTCCAACATATGGCAAATACTCACGGGCTGTACAATAGAATCCATTGTTTTGCCTGTATTGAAGTCTAAAAACTCGATGATACATTTAATACCAGGCTTATAGTGTTCCAGATCATGCGGGTCGTAGGGCGACGCAATCATTGCCTCCGAAGATCCGTAGCCGTGCGCAAGCATTTGAATATTGGGACCAAGGAACGCTCGAGCCTGCACATAGGTAACATCAGGAGAACGGTATCAATTAGATACACTGTAAACGCACCAGTGGAAGGGATGATGCAAAAGCGCCACTACACGCACATCTCACTGAACGCAAATTTGGCCACGCAAGACTGCACCATCCCGGACGAAAAGATGGACGACCAATAGAACGTAACTCTGCCGCACGTTCTGGATCGGGTGAAATGGCCGACTGTTCATGGGTTAGATTCATGTACACATGTAAATTGCCAGAATACCGACCTCCAAGTGATGTCGAATATGCGCTATCCCGTCCACATTCGGGATAGTACCATTTGCGATACAGTTGACTATCATATCGAACTGTGTATCGATGTGGTTTATCATCTCTATAACTGTGGTGACGAACGACGTGTTTATGTGCTCGAGAGACCTGTTGCCGAGTGCGAATAGAGCGTGTACGAGAAGGAAAGAGCCCCATTTCGTTATAAAACCAGCCGCATACGGTGCAGTATGGTCAGATACTGAAGGCATCTCAAATTAGCATGACGGGATGGACAAACAAATTGCGCCCTACTGAATGTCGACAGTCTCTTTTCGTCGTTGTCCGGGTGCAGACCTAAAAGCGACCTCCGCCCCAAAGAGCCTGCCGGAAATATCATGTAGGCCCTCTTGACGAGGTAATCATTTTCGTCTGTGATGTCTAGCGGATCACATAAGAAGGAAAACACGCTTGCTGTGGTGCGTCTTGAAGCGGGATCAGAGGTGGAAGGTTTGGTGCTTGCAAGGGGATCATCCTCCGGTAGACAGTTATATTTGGGGAACGCTTTCGAAATGCCGCCAGACGTAGAGCTGGACCTAACGACATAGTCTGGCAGACCAGGCGCAAGTAGGTTGGTCACTTCACTCTCCAGACATGGTCTTTTCAAGAACCTTGACACAAACGGCGAGTATACGTCGTAAGTTGTCAGTTGCACTGTATCCCGAAATGTGTCGGAGAGCGTAGCATCGTCCATGCCATCTACAAGGCCTGCTATAGCATCCCGGAACGCAGCGAGCTCCGATGTAGTCTGAGCAAATTGAGTTTCGTGGTTAGCCCTGAGAACGGTTGCCAATTGCTGGTCTATGCGTGATTTGAGCTGTCGAGACAACGACAATGGGTTTGCGAACAGAAGTTTGGGGGGAGACATTTTTCTCGCGAATAAGTTCGATGTATGGGAAGCAGACCTTACATATGTATTGAAGCATAATAGCATCTTGGCAAATGGGATTTTGTTCAGCCAACACCGTGCCGTATCATTCATCACGAGAGCTCTTTGTCGGCTGCTGTTCGGACTCCAAGAGAAAAGTAATTGCTTCGACAATGAGCGGCATGATTTACTTACGCCATACCTCAAGGCGACGGAACAACACCCGGATCAGGCCGGGTTCAAGCAATGATCTGTTGCTGTCAGCGGGGACGCACAGCATTTCAGACATATTGAAGCCAAGGGGAGGCTGGAAACGACTCTACCGGCGCTGAGGGAACTTGGCGCTGGAACTTAGTACAACATCAATACTTCCATCGAGTCAGAAAGAAAACGATCCGCTGACCCAGGCATAATAGTGTATCAGAAGGGAAGCTGTGACTTAAACGATTGCTCCCACGGTTAAAGGATCCTTAGCGCAGAATGCTGGCGTCGCTTACGCTTCTGCACCGCGGAGGTGAAAACAATGACTGTTTGCATTACAATTTAACCCTTGTCGTACTGCACTCATGTAGCCAGCGGCAACTTACGTTTTCTGACCCCTGAGATGATGACGTCCGTCCAAGCGTCGCAACACACGCAAACACAATAGTTATGACCATTGGATGTTCAATGTATTGTACAGTAAAATGAAAAGGAGTGCAAAGCAGAAGATAAACTGAGTGTGCATTCATGCATATGGACTAGACTTTGGGACAAATGAAAGTTAAGTTGCAAGGCCAGAACTAGAACAAAAATGAGCATGTGTGGGGTATGGTATATGCTTTGTGCAATGTGGTCCCCCTGGTGTGAGAGAAAAAAGAGTTACAGCAGATTACAAAACAATGTGGAAAACACACCCCAGAATTTGTGAGGCTGTGTAAGGACCCTGCATGCATCTGAGTGAGAGCACAACTAAGCAAAAGCTTCTTCTGTGTGTTGCACCATGTTGTTGCCCTCTCCTACTTATCCTGAGGAGAAAAAACATGCCTTCACTATTGCTCTAACCATCTATTCATGTAGGAATTAGATTGTATCATAGTAGTACAAACAGGTAGTGGCTATACAGCTTATATAAGCTTGCAGTGTATATACACAAAGAGCTATTTGTGTACATACCTCAGTGACTGTTTACTACCAGCTTACTGAGGTAAGTTACTATATTATTTAGGCTACACTTTACTGACATCCTGTAGTCCTACCACATACTACAGGTAATATCATAGTGACTGTTTACTACCAGCTTACTAAGTTCTACTGCATACTACAGGTTATGAGTCCTGGCTTGAAAGCCTAAATAGACAAAGTAAAACCCACTATAGTTGTTATGAATCAATATGATCACCCCTAAGTCCCTCCACCATCTTTCCTGATCCCCCAGAAGCAACTTTTGCTCTAAGGTACCTTTATCTAATCTTATCTATAGGGGGAACCAAAACTCAAAATCTTCGCCCATTAATCCTGGACAAATGGACCAATCCCTTGGCCCCAGCTCTTCTCTCCAACACATATGCATCTAGAAGCATCCATGGAGACCCTTACTTCCCATAGATTCCATCTTCTTTGTGGCAGATCTTTAGATCTCCTCAAGGATGACTTATGTATCAAATATGCGAACTATCATAGCAAGGTCTATGCTGTAGCAGCAGCAAGGATCCCTCATGGACACACTTCCATTCTATGTGCTCTTTACATGCCTCCCTACACTCTAACCCATGTAATCATTAGATCTTGAAACACCTCTGACTTCTACACTAGGCCTAGATAAGCCTAATGATTGAAATCTATGGAGAGGGGGCCAAAGTATGAGTGAGGATATGAGAAAGGGGAATATGTGGGACTGAGTCTATCTTGCTAGGGCCTCCTACCAGAGGGAGAACACCAAGAGAACTTGACTGGGGAGTTCCCT
>JBBPJT010000242.1:0-36594 GCA_038088895.1 Xerocomus potaroensis | reverse complement strand
TGAGCATCATTGATTAGAAGACTTTATTCTCTTATTTATTTTTCGTCCCGGTATTCTCTCCTAGTGTGTATTATGGGAATCCCACCCAAGCTTGGTGTGGCGTGTAAAGAGAATATTGTTTCTAGACTACCGACCAAATCGGCCGGCCCACAAAGAGCCAGAGAGTTCGTCGCAAACAGTTCGTCTGTCTTCTCGGGATGATCACACGAAGTGGCTTGCCGCACCGCACAAGCATGAGAGAGTATTCTCTGGACTCTAGCTAGAAAGCTGTCAGTGGGCACGTGATCTATGCATTTGACGACAATCCCCCGAAACTGTCTTTCACAAATGAATTAATGACAGATGACTCGGTACATCGTATTGGCTCCTTGACCCGCTTCCACTTTTTTTTTTTTTTGGAAAATGTCTGTCCTGTCCTGATAGTGCGTCATGTCTAATTAAAGTAAAACCTACTTGACAATTCTAGCCCTTGGATATGTGATCCCCCCCCGGCCAAGCGAGCGAAAGAGGCGATAACCAATCGATTGACCTGGGGGGCTGCTTCCATCATGAAAACACCGTCATTCACAACGGAAGATGTGGCGCATTATGAGCGTTGAGATGCACATGTCGATGAGCTTCATTCCGTAGTGGGCACCCGTGGTGGGCAAGCCATATGGTTGAGGAGGAGCCAAGGGCAGGGATGTTCGCGAGAACTTCGCTAGCAAGTACTTTTCAGACACACCATCATATCACATAACAGAGCACCCATAGACATGGCGTGAGCCACACGAAACCATGATGCGCCCACGAAACCGAAGACGCCAAGGCTCGGTCGGCTATTTTGATGGTTTGATGGATGTGAGAAACCACGCGTTCAGATTGAATTGACAAAATAAATAGATAGATTCTTCGACACACCGCCCCACAGCGCTGATGCGATAACACGTTACCTGCCATCGCTTGGGCGGTGTTCGTGTCTTGACACTGACAAGCTACAGTATTTATTCATGATGATCTCCGCATCATCAACAACAAGCGCTTTCACCCTCATTTCGAAAAAGGAAATACTTTTTCAGGATGACTAAGCCATGCTCCTAAGGGAAAGGCTGCGCTGTCCTGCTTGCCTTGGCACAAGGGTCGTCGTCTCCTCGCGCTGTGACTCGTGAGCATGAGCACATGTGGAATGATCCGAGTGTTGCTACTGTACACGTATGCACACTGGCATCAGAAGATTTGTATCACATAACGCTTTTGCGTACAAACAGTGTCGTCGACCCTGCTCGTGGAAGGTATTTTGTTGCACAAGACCGACGCTTGACCCTACGAAGGCATCAAACTTGACATCTATGTAGGCGAAACCACGCACTCATAGGGATTTCTTTTTCGGCACGTAAAGCTTGTCTTCATCTGCCAGGTAAAAATAAAGGGTAGCTATGTCCTGTTCAATTGAACCACAGGGTCGTCCCCGTTCCGCCTCATCGGACAATCAATGTTGAGATTCTCGGACACAGCCTTAGGTAATTATCTAATCTAGCCGCGCCGTTTTTAGCGCTTCTTCGCTGCTTACTGATATCGTCGAGTAGTGAGTAGTATTACAGCAGAGGTGACCCGAGACACTTATGCGGTGCGCATCCGATCGACCTCATCCCATGTTTCACCTTTTAGCAGCTGCGTCACCTCGATCTTCCTATTTTTCGGGTTTCGTTCTCATTGTTCGGGTCAGACCCTGTACATAATACCCGCAGCGCATGCGCAATGCGTGAAAGTCATGTCCCGATGTCCCGAGCCGCGTTTCCGGAGTAAGCACTTTTTTTTCATCATTGTTTCATCGTGTACGTTTGGATCTATCCCAGAATCGTCCGTCTCAGCATACATACTTTGTAACACCGACATGGTTTGTGTAAACAAAACCTATTCAATCGGTACCGTGCCCTCGTCTCGTCTCGGCCCTTCTGACACGCGCGGGTGGTTATCGAGCACATGTTCGTTTCGTGCTAGAGTGATCCATTCATCCTATTACATCATGGCTTTGATTTTGAGGTTAGCCCAAAAATAGGGTGTGGCACGAGGATGTTTTTACTCATGATCCCTACCCACGTCGGAAAAAGAACCCAACGTCTGACAGCTCAAAACCGATACCATATCCATACCAATCATGACGATGGTACATCCGCTATCAGTTTAAGAATCTACTAAGCAGTGTTTTATTTTTTGAAGTTAGAAAACAAAGACGAAAACGAAAACGAAAAACATCAGATCTGCCCCCATTCCTATTAACCGTAGAGCCCCTCTAGGATGAAAAAATAAAGGATTCCCAGGGTATTTAAAAAGAGCGTATTGCAGACATTTTGTATCCCCATCAAACACGAAAGCTCAAACGGCGACCGCTTCAAGACTCTTCTTCACTTCCACGCTCGACAGAGCAAACTGAGGTGAACGCGTCGTCAGTCACACGGTGAATCAAAAACATGCCTTTTGCGACACCCTACTGACCTCGTCCCGGACATACTCCTTTGTAGTATCGATCTTGATGGAAATATTGTTTGTCGGAAGCTAAAGCGGTCATTCAGTCCATGTCCAAGCGTTTCATAAAGGAGAAACTTGCAGATGTTCGTCCAAGCATATTTGCAGCCTTCTTTTGTACACTGTTGGACTGAAGTGTGACCGACATGCCGGTATCTTCTTCGTTGTTGAAATCGCCTCTCACTTCTCGACGCGCATTCAAGGTAGCAAGAAGGGAGTTGCAATATACTGTGCGACGATGGTCAGTACAACTCGCCTCCCTCTCGACAGGCTACGTACATCGACCAATGCAGTAATAAAACGAGATGTAAACGAGGGCATGCCCAAACACGGAATACTGAGTATAGGTGATCAGCCGGCGAGAAATTGCACAAGAAACGAGACATGCTCACAGTGATGAGTGAAATAAGAGCATCGATACTGCACGGCGTTCTTCAATGAACGTCCTCAACCAAACCATCGAACTCACCTAGTCAAAAGACCCGTATTGATACTGAACACAATCTAGCCCATATTTGTCATTCATCAAAGGGCGACCGTATCCCTACGGAACACTTACCAACTTGCTGATCATGGAATCAGATCTGTCAACAGTGCACTCAGAAATCATTCTGAATAAAAATAAAAGAATATTCACTTGCGGAAGCCAGTTCTGGACTTCTGCAGTAAATAACAAAGGAGGATCGCAATGTAGACATCTGCTACAGCGGAGAACGCATTGATCGACATCGAGATGGGCTGGATATGATATCAGCCAACCGTTGCGATCGCACCTATTTTACCTACCTTGATGGTAATAAGCTCAGTAAATGTTGTAAAGGTTACACTGAAGACATGTCAGGGAAACACTGCAACAAAACAAGCGCAGAGAGCCATACCCTTTGATACAATAAACTAGCGTCGTTCGTGTCAATAGAACGTTGTACGGGGACAGCCACCGCGACTCACCCAATGTAACAACTATAGAAAATGCTTTCAGTAGGCGCATCGAAATTCAAGATCATACAACTCACTCAATTCCCCGATGACTAGGGTCATCTGGAACAAGACAGATTAAGAAGTCAAGTTGCGCGTCCCGGAGCCTCAAACGACTTACAACTGATGAAACAAACCACCAGTTTCCGTGGCTGACTGTATTGAAATCTCAATAGCAGTACTTGATAGAGAAAAGGAAGAAGCATACGTTTGTATATACGCCATGTCATGAAACACTGTACAAGGAACGTGGTAGCTCCCTGTGGCGTATGGTGAACTAGAGATCATCAGTGAAACCAAATGAATGACCCACGTTAAAGTAAACTTCGACCTTGATCGCATGAAACGTGAATGATAATCACCGGCGGAAAACGTTGACTTACGACAAGACTCCTAATGGGGAATGAACACAAAGGTTTTGGAAGTCTATGACAAACTCACCAAACGAGTTGCTGAAGGCGGTCCCACTGTCCGAAGTAGGTGACGAGGTATGTATAAACTGAAGAGCCACATGAGTAGATATTTACCGGGGGAAAACTGTTTAACTTACTCATGTGTGAAACGAGAGCCTGATGGATCGTGTCCAGGAAGAAAACGACAGCAACCTGTGACATGTTGTTGAGACAAGATATGGGGAAACTCGTATAAACTGACGAGAATCTTGATCCATCGTGGGTCCGAGGGATAGTGAGTATAGTAATACCAAGTCTGGATGAAGGTAACTAGCATTTGCCAGTTTAAATATGGCAGAGAGATGTGAATGCATCAACACCCACGTCCATAAAGACTACAGGACGGACGACGATGAGCGTGATATGGAACGATAATGCGACATATACTTACACCGCGGCCACGGTAATGCCGATGTACATAGCTCCGAAACTGGGTTGAATCGTCAACGGATGGAGAGGGGGGAACGGGGGGGAACATACGTATTGTCAATGGCCATTGTTACAGAAAGACGATAACGAGGGGGCGAGACCACGATGAGAACCAAAGATTACAGGGGGCTATTATACCGGAGGGACATATGTCAGGGATGAGCTTCTGATCGAGGCTGCAGTAACAATATCGAACGCCGCCGTCATGTCAAGTTGACAAAATAGAATTTGCGGCTGATAAGCCTGTTTCAAACATGAGTTCCCAGCGCACTAGTTTCCTCGTAAGGAAGGTAGCGTTAAGTGATGTTCGGCTCAGGTTAAAATGCCAATTTTTTTACGCGCACTTACTTTCTCCATAAATACCTGTCAAGTGGTTTGCCGATCCCAGATGGATGTGTAATTCAATACCTGGAAATGTATACGATACTCACCCCGACTCTGGGCGTTTTCGTCGTTACGGGGGGATAGGCCGTAGTGAACAGTCCAATTGGATCCTGACTACGGTCATGGTGTAGTGAGTGGCCGATGAAGGTCATTTATGTCTAACGTCATGATAAATGATCTAGAAGGACATGTCAGTCCAATCTTCATTGTGATTTATTTAAGCTTTGCGCTCGATCAAGCCCGATTTATCAACTGACGATGGTTTTCCTTCCCTTGCCCATGCCACATCGTCTAGCACTGGTACTTGCAAGTTTCCGGTCATAAACCTACCTGAGCCAAGTCATGAATTCGCTCAGCAAAGGCTCAAGGGCTGTTTCCCCATCATATGAATCGGAAATCGAGTCTTCCTTTTGTGGGGTACAACAAATCAAATGGTATGACATCAAAAATTCAGAGGAGGTAGGCGGAATATAGAGTCCGACCGGTGCCACTGAACCCCGAAGCTGGGATGGGAGGGGAGCGAGCATCTTCGGTCTGCAAACGACTCCTATCCGCTATCGAACCTTTTTTTTTCTGACAGGGAAATTTTGTGTGGGGCGCTCACCGCTCAGGGACAGTTGGTGATTGCAAGGGGCAGGGAAAGTTGAGAATGAGGACGAGAACGTTACAAGCGCATGCACAAATGGACTCCCACAAATAGACTGCCCCGTATGCACTCCCTGGTGACTCTCCGATGGGATATCTTATTTTCCAAGCGAAGAACTATACCTTGTTTGCTTAGTCCACCATTGTGTCTATCCGAATACTTCGGAGTGTAGTGCTAGCGCAAGAGTACCCTCGATACTTCAAAGCTTCATCAACTGCCCCGTTACTAGCAATGATATGGCTATTTGATAAATGTGAAACTAAAAGGTTTCGGGCACTCTCAACGAGGAGCTTGATTTTGGTCCGGAGTTTGTTCCCTCCAGTCTTCCTTGACAGGCTGGAGTGTTGTGGATGCAGAGCGAGCTCCGCCGCTCACTCCAATTGTATTCAAATATGCCTTTCCACAGCTTGCGCGTACGAGATAAACATTGTCCCAAACCATTCCAAACAAAACTAGAACGAACGAATCAACAAACGGGCGTATTGGATAAAAATGAAGGTAGGTAAGTCAGGTAGTATGGTATGAGCTATTTTAGACAAGGTATCAATGACCCATAGCCTGACATTTAGCAAAACCTGCAGTGCTGTGCCTGGCTGTTGAGCACATTCACGTCGTCTTGCTCTACGTGCCATTGATGTACGGTGCACACACATCAGGGTCATGGTAACCAGCAGGATCCTTTGTGAGGAATCCCATCTGGACGCCCTCCAAGTACGACCTGATGAAATCTACTGTCAGTCGGGAAGACGGTTTACCGGAGTTACATACCATTGTCGAGCCAACTCGGCCCCGTTTGTCAGGTGCGAAATTTCGGTCTTAAAGTTCCAGTACTACACTCGATTAAACAAAATGGTCGCAAGCAAAGAGAGTGCATGCTTACAATCCACCCAGCACCTTTTCCGTATGCCCATTTTTGAGCGTCTGCCCACTTTTTAAGAAACTCGTTCGTGGCTTCGAATTGGGTCGACAGTCCCCATTCCCCGAACCAGAGAGGGCTGTTACCGAGGGCAGCATCAGCTTGAATGCGGTTTAAATCTGTGGGTAAGGCAGAGTGAATAATTCATCCTATAACGAGAGGCACCGCAATAAATCTTACTGCATATGCTCGCCAAGTAAGCGTCCGGATTTGGGGCTGCCACTCCCTAGGGGACAAGATGAGCGAAGAAATACATGATAGGATATAATTGTATTACCCCAAACCTTTGGTAGGGATGAGCAGGAGTACACACAATGGATGGATCAAACTCACGAATAATACAAATGGTTGTCGTACCCCTGCGGCCCAATCGCAGCATCTGCGGGGTTAGACGGATTGTTGTACTGCCAATTAATGTCCATAAAGCTTGGGATATTATGAGCCATGCTATATGTTAAACGCACTCAGAACCTTACTTGGTAACCAACGAGGATTTGGAGGATTTGAATGAAGATGATGTAAAGAAAGCTTGGAGCGAAAACTCGGCACTAATGTCAAGAAGAATAGGTATAGCCTTCTTAATTGCCGCTGCAACTTCACCATTGCAAAAAGATGACCGAGATACTTCTGCGAGGGCAGAAGTAAAGTTGGCAGAGGAGACAGGAGGGTTTGATGGCTTGTCTGGTACCGGAATACCAAGAGCAAGCTCTACAGCGCGGACAGTCAACACAAAATTTTTCTGGACTACAACGATCTTAGTGCAGTTGCGTCAACGAACACAGAAGAACATACAATCGCCATAACCGGGAGTTTGCTCAGCATTCATGATAGGCTCATTAATGGCCTCGATAGCAAAAACACTGCCAAAGTTAGGATCGAGATGGGCAAGCGATGTCATCACGGCGGTCCAAACCAATGCGCGACCATAGTTGTATGGTGTCTAACGGGTAAACAATCAGGTCGTGCCATCTACATGGTGATGAATACGGACATAAAACTGAACATCAGCCGTGCAGCTATACATGGTCAGCTTCTATCGTCTTCTGCAAGGGCTGACAACATACTCGCCAGTGAACATCTGCAAGGGTGTCTGAACACCTGGAAGCGCGTGATGATCCAAAATTGCCTGAATGCCGGCGTCTTTCAACCATTGCAAGCCATTGCGCTGCGATATCGGGCGATGTCGGGATTCAGCAATCAATCTCTCATTTAGAATACATACCAGAAAACGAAGACCCCCGCGGGGGTATGCTTCTGTCGGGCGATTTACGAGGGCTTCAACAATCCAATATCCGAGCTGTAAAACTATTAGAAATGGAATGAGAACCGGAACGTATACGCACGGGAACGCGAACGGTGTTGATTCCTAAGTTTTTGAATTGTTCGGCGTGGGACTTTGTGAACCAAGTCGTCCAATGCTCCTTGAATTTTTCATCGACGGTGTCTGGGTATGCCTTCGCGAATGCACTATATAAGCATGAGAAAGAGAGTTACATTCTTAAGCAGACGACTTGCGATTCAGTTGAAATACAATTGGCGCAGTTGGCGCATATCTGTCCGCCCATTCTTTCCCATTCTAAAAGACAGTTGAGACAAGCACGCGTCCAAGTAAACGAATGCCCATACCTTCAGGGAGCATCCAGGGTTCGAGTACAAGCCTGACTCATCAAGGTGATTTAAAGGGATAACGACAAGGTTGAGGTGGGCTCACCATGAGCCAAGGTTTACACCGTATATCTTGCGGTCTGGCAGTCCGGAGAGGACAGGGGAAAAGAGTGTTGACAAGAGGGATAAACCCAACAGTAGGTTCCTCATGGTGGGGGAGGCTAGAGTTAGAACTTGAATGGAATCACGAAACACGCTTACTATATACTGTTTGGATGCCATCTTGGAATACATGGTTCGGACATAAAGCGAACAAAAAATATGTGTATAAAAAAGAGAAAATTAAGGGGGAAGGAGGGGTCGGAAGAGAAGTACTAGGAAGAGAGGTACTAGACCGTGAGTGGAGAAACGGCAGCAATGTAGTAACTTGACTGAAGAAGTCCAGTAACATTACGTCATCCACTCAGGGTAGCAAATTCGCGGTCACACCACCACGGCGAATGCGCTTGTACGGTATTGTCGGTCACAGTGAGCACCATGAGATATATTTGACAGGTATTGCGGGTATGTTCGTGAGCAATTCTGGTGCCGTGTCGATCCGTATCAATCCTGAAGTGGGTCCGGTGAAAGTTCGTTAGAGCCGCTTTGCATTCACCATCACGTTTTGTTCGTGCTTCTTGGCATCTATTCGTAATGACATCCCGGCGCTCATACTGTGAGACCCACTGAATCCTGAAGTGTTTTCCCGTGGTGAAATCTTTCTCGCTTGCTCCAGTTTCAAACAATGGGCTCTGAGTCTATCATCACGTCAAAAGTGGTACTGTAGAGCACAGTTGTGGTATTCTCCGACCGCTGTCAGAGTCGCTGGTGCTGGTGAGGTATAAGTATCCTTGTACCTACTTTCATTATTTGATTCGCTCGTACGTTATCCTAGTCTCACGTAGTCAATATGGTTATACTTGTATACCCTTCGAGTCATTGCGAGCGTTTATATGACGGTAATACCTATCCCCTAACAAGGTCCAATGTATATATGCAAGTCTAACCCTAGATCGGTGGAACACTTGTTCGATGTTGTGCGTCTAGTTTTTGGCGCCGTTGTAGACTGATGAAATTTGATGGCCCGTCGGGGGTCCGGTGGCGCTCCAGCGTGCCAATGGCTTAGTGCTGCCCCCATTAACCGTTTTGACATAGTCTGCCCTCTATGATGCCTGGTAGCAGTCAAATCTGACGCTTCAAAAGACGTCTGTCAGACTCGAGACTCAAGTGTAAATTAGATGTAATACATGAAGGGCTTCGCCGGATAGTAACTGACTTTCTGCCATTTAGTAGCTCAAATTAAGGGTAAGCAAGCGCGAGTCAAATTAGTCAACCAGGTTCTACCCCTCTTTCAAGTCAGAATTATCCAAGTCATATGGATAACAACAAAAGTGATCTACAGGTGGCCGGCTCAGAGAATTCCCTGCAGGAGGTCTCGGATAAACAGCCATCGGGATCCCAGTCTCCTATTGATAAACCTGTATTGAGCTTTCCAGAGGGTGGGTTCGCAGGGTGGGCGACTGCCGTCGGTGCGTGAGTAAAGGGGCAATATACACTCCTCGCGACGGTCTTTGACGCTGAAACAGATTCCTCGTTCAATTTAGCACATACGGGTGAGTGACACTACTGTTGTCGTCTTTCCAAGCCGCTGACCATCATTCAGATACTCGATCTCATTCGGGGTGTATCAAGGTACGACAAACCCTGCCGGGACCCAACTGGATTACCATTTATTTGATTTCTCGAGATTTCTATGCTCAAACATACATCACCAATCAGACCGCCTCGACTATTGCGTGAGTCATTCATTCACTTGTTCGTGTTTTGCGGTTTAATTCGTGGGTTCAAGATGGATAGGGAGCACAAACGCGTTTCTGTTTGAGATATGCGGACTGGCTGCGGGCGGGCTATATGATCGTGGTTATTTGTTGGTCCAACGTTTCGCATCGTCGCCGTCGTTTCATCCCCCTTTTCAGTTATCACACACTATATGGGGCGTCCTTGCTACAGGCCTTTTCCCTTTTCATGTTGTCTCTTGCTCGCCCAAACAATTTTTACCAGGTTTGCACGCGCCGCAAAGGAATCTCCGTTCATATAGCGTTGACAACGATACCAAGGTTTTTCTTGCTCAGGGCATCGGATCTGGATGTGCCGCGGGGCTGCTGTATGTTCCCTCCATGGCTGTCCTGTCACAGCACTTCAACAAGCATCGGGAACAAGTCATGACCTTTGCATCTTCTGGCGCTTATCTTGGCGCAGTAGTGCACCCCATCATGTTAAACAACACGATCAATAGTCAACTGGGCTTCGCAAATGGCGTTCGTGCTAGCGCCGGACTCATTAGCGGACTCTTGTTGATCGCTAGTTTACTAATGAAAACAAGGTTGCTACCCTCTAAATCTCACACCGATTTTCTCGCTGTCTCCAAAAAGTGCGGCCGGGATAGTGCGTTCATCTTTGGATGTCTTGGGTACGTCTCCCCCTTTTTCTCCGCAGCAATTACCGTGGCCCTGCTGACCCTGCGGTACTTACAGCCTCTCCGTTTTCGTCATCGCATTCTATTACCCCCTGTTTTATCTCCAACTCGACGCCGTGAGGCATGGTCTGGGAAACACGTTTTCCTTTTATGCAGTTGCGTTGTCTTGCTTCATCCCTGTCTGGTACATTGAATAACCATTGCTAAAACTGCGGGGAAATGAACAGCTGGTGATCATGAACGCCTCGAGTTTCATCGGCCAACTCTGCTCGACCGCCCTCGTTGGGTACCTCTCCGTCCCCACCGTGATCATCATCGCCACGTTCTGCTGTACCGCCGTCCTCTTTGGCATGATCGGCGTGCACACTGTGGCCGGTGTCGTCGCCTTTGGCGTCCTATACGGCTGGTTCTCCGGAATATGTACGTCGTTTACACCCGCGCGGTCGTGGTGTCAACGGACCCTCTCGCACGTATATCACTCACCCGCGCACACACGATCCAGTTTTATCCCTCTGGACGCCCGTCATGGCATTGCTCTCCCCCGATCTCTCCGAGCTAGGGTAAGCACTAATCATCTGAAACTGCTTCACCTCCCCTCTTCCCCCCCAAAAAAAAACAATGAATCATGCACGTCAGGGTCCGCATGGGCATCATCTGCGCAGCTATGGGTACGTCCCCCTTTCCCCCCCATCCTCCATCACCGAAACGAGATTCACTCACACCGTCCTACGTTGTTCATCGCACAGCGATTGGCGGTCTCATCGGTAAGAAACATGCCTCGTTATCTGAATGCTCTCCCCGGGTGGTATTGACGGTCCCGTTTCCTTACGCTGCAGGTCCGCCCATATCCGGCGCTCTTCTCACGCCTGCATACATTTGGTGGCGAGCGACCGTGTTCAATGGGGTTAGAACTCGTCTTTATAGTCCGCTCTTATCACGTAGCTCATGGGTATATAGGTTGCGGCAGCCATAGGGTGTGCCATGTTTGTCGTCATGCGGTGCATTCTAGTTCGACGGTCTAGGGCAGCGTCTGTCTCTGGGTCAGCGTCGAAGCCGAGCACCCATGCTCCGGGCCTACATCAATCGAACACTACATAGAAAACACGACATAGATATGAGATGCCAACCTATTGCGCCATGCGGGTTGGCTTTCTTGCAGCAAGCTCATCTACATTATCAATGGGACGTCTATATCACATTCAGTCGTCTTACACAAATGATAGAAAAAACTACTACAGAGGACAGGACGTGAGCAACACCTTGGGGGTGGTAAGAGTGCAACAAGTCATGTACGGGAACAGGTACGTGAACACACGAAGTTCGACGATTCTCAACTCTTAAGCATACAAATCGTCCTCTTGTGTGTCATCCTGGAATCCGGTGTTACCAACTGGCGCAGAACCTGATCCTGAAGGGCCAGTACCCTCCGGGAACCTAAAGTTGTTCCCGAAACCGCGCGATTGCTGGAGGTTCTGTACAAAAGCAATCAGTCATTCATCCCACAAAGAAAACCCAGTTACGTACCTGAGAGAACATCTCATACCGTCTGATATCCTGATCAGACACAGACCGTCTCGCATACTTCATCGCCTCCTCGAAATGATCTTTGGTGATCTGAGGTACAGGATCTTCCTCTTCATCCTCGTCCATCTCGGCGTCGTCTCCAACAGCTTCCTCCTTCTCGCGCTTTTCCCTCTGTCGTCTGACATCTGCTTCGATACTCTCCCGGATAGCGAGCTTAGCAGCACGTTGGCAGATTTCTTGCAGATCGGCACCGGAGTAGCCATGCGTCGACTTGGCAAGGAAATTAAGATCAACGTCGGATGCCACAGGGGACTTCTTAAGCTGAGCTTTGAGGATAGATAGACGTCCTAGTTCGTCAGGGAGGGGGATGTAAATCAACTGGTCCAATCGTCCAGGGCGCAGTAGTGCCGGGTCGATTTGATCGGGACGATTGGTTGCACCGATGATAAAGACGTTCTTCTTGGCGTTCATTCCATCCATTTCGGTAAGCAACTGATTAAGGACTCGGTCGCCAGCACCACCTGCGTCACCCATTGAGCCTCCACGCGCTTTCGCAATGGAGTCAAGCTCATCAAAGAACATCACGCAAGGTGCAGCAGCGCGTGCCTTGTCGAAAACGTCGCGAACATTGGCTTCTGATTCACCGAACCACATGGTGAGCAGCTCGGGACCCTTGATACTAATGAAGTTGGCATTGCACTCGTTGGCAATGGCTTTGGCAAGCAATGTTTTACCGGTTCCAGGTGGCCCGTAGAACAATACACCCTTCGACGGTGCCATACCATATTTGAGGAATTTCTCGGGGTGGTCCACTGGGTACTGCACAGTTTCTTGGAGTTCGAGTTTGACATTTTCGAGACCACCAATGTCGTCCCATGTGACGGTCGGTACCTCAACAACGGTTTCTCTGAGCGCCGAAGGATTGGAAGTCCCAAGGGCAAATCGGAAGTTGTCCATGGTGACACCAAGAGAATCGAGTACTTCGGCATCAATAGTATCCTCGTCGAGGTCAATCAGATCCATCTTCTCTCGGATTTGTTGCATAGCAGCTTCGGAGCAAAGCGATGCAATATCTGAACCGACGTAGCCATGGGTATCAGCCGCAATCTGTGTACTGATTCAGAACCTCTAGGTAACCCGTGGTAAACCACCGCACCTGCTCCAAATCAACATCTTCTGCCAACTTCATGTTCTTAGTGTGAATGCGAAGAATTTCAAGACGGCCTGTTGGGTCGGGAATGCCAATATCGACTTCACGATCGAAACGACCAAAGCGGCGGAGTGCCGGATCAATTGAGTTTGGCCTGTTGGTTGCAGCCATAACGACGACATTTGACCGGGCCTTTAGACCGTCCATAAGAGTGAGCAGTTGAGATACCACACGGCGTTCGACTTCGCCATTCGTCTGAAGAAAACGAAATGAGCAACAGCAACAGATAGACCATGTGTTTTAACAGACCTTTTCACGTTTAGGGGCGATAGAATCAATCTCATCAATGAAGATGATAGAGGGTGAATTCTTCTCCGCCTCCTCGAAAGCCTTACGCAAATTACTTTCACTCTCACCAGCCATCTTACTCATAATCTCCGGGCCATTGATCAGGAAGAAGAACGCGCCGGTCTCATTGGCAACTGCACGAGCCATGAGTGTTTTACCGGTTCCCGGAGGACCGTACATGAGAATGCCCCGCGGTGGTTTAATACCGATCGACTTGAAGAGTTGAGGATGGCGGAGGGGCAATTCAACTAGTTCACGTATTTGTGCCATTTGTTTGCGACAACCTCCAATGTCGTCGTATCCGACGTCGTTGAGATTTGCTTCTTCATCCTCACGCTTAACAGGGTCACCCTCTTGAGCGACGTGTTAGGGACTTGCTTCAAAGAAATATGATATGCACACCTGTGTGGATCACTGTGTCCTGAGCAACGATACAGTACTCGGCAGGATCGGTTTCAATGACTTTGAATTCGACTGTTCTCATGCCTCCCCTTACGAGGAAGGTATCGCCCTTGCGAACGGGGCGGTAGGCTGCCATGAAGTAAGCAAAAGATTTAACTAGTACTCAGTCAAGACACACCCTCGAGGAAGTAAGGCTTAAGGTAGACCTCAAAGAGGTTACCACTCAAACCCTCAACGGAGTCATCAAAGGGAAGGACATGTATCCGCTTTCCATACTTGATGTCGAGACATTGATGAACGTTGACGAGATCGCCGAGCTTTACGCGCAGGTTATTCCGTGCAACCTTGTTCAGCTGGATGCGCCCCTCTTCAACGCTATCCGAGCTTAAGCAGATGAGGACGGTATCACGCCGTTTCTTTCCCCTACGATGCGCGTGAAGCGGTAAGAGCCAAGAAGTAGGATAGATGTCACTCGAAATGTGTACCTTACAATGATGGTATCACCTCGGAATAGCGAGAGGATCTCCATCGTTGCGGGGTTTAATGTCGCGACTATGTTTGGATTCCAATCAGAATGCCCGCTGTGGAGATGGGGCCGTACTTACCAGAGTTATCGTCCGAGACCGCTTCGTCTACGATGAGACGATTTGGGCTGCAGGGCACGTCAGATCGGCGTGGATATGGCAATGTGATAGTATACATACGACTTCTTTGGTCGGAGGATGGCTGTTGAAATGTCATTTGGGCCTGGTTGTGGTGGAGCGCCGCTAGGATCAGCCATTGTGAATAAAACTTGGATGGGTGGTGGTAGTTGAGGAGAAAGAAGTGATTATTGTCGAGTTCGAGAGGACGCGCGTCCTTGTCAATGAAACTCATCAAGAACACCGGCCATAAATACAGGCACGTGTACATTGATTATCTAATCTCATTTTCTGCCACCATCTAGTAGCCTCTCGAAGCCACGCGTACTACCTCGACCCACCTCTGGGCTTCCCTTGTTCTTGTTCTTCTCTTACTTCTGCACCCATCACATCTTTGAGTACTGCCCATGCTTTGTCCCCAGGATCACACTTTTTCAGAGACTCATAATCATACCACACGATGACCCCTTCAGAATCCGCCACGATCGCCTGCTGTGCGTATGAATATGCCGCTGCGGCCAACGTGAACTGCGTGCGACTCGATGATACAATCGCCTTGTGCCCAATTAGCAACTGTATGCGTGAGGGTCAATTCCGGAACGTGACGGAAATTCCACGAATGTGCGCACAGTATCTGGGAAGGTGACAGGTCGTCTAAAGTTGACATTGATGGACTTGAGAATGAGTGAGACACCCTGCCCTGCAATCATCGCTTGTGCGCGTTCGTTTCCGCCCAGCAAGTTTCCTAGCTCAATCACCCATTGCATTCGGCCCTAGTACGAATGGTGACTTTAGGTCTAGGTATCTCGGATCTCGACAACTTACCGACTCGAAAAACCTCACTGACGGAGCATAATCAGAACGAACAACATGAGCGGGAACCAGACTCACAATAGTGAGCGTTGTTCACATGTCTGTTTGACGTTCTTTCAATACTAGTGCCAGGCGATGAACATGAACGACGAACGCACCGAAATGCATCGTGATGTCCCCAAACAATACTTTGCTCCCAAAGCGAAGTTGCGCTGTATCCGAGAGAAATCAATTTGACACGTGCTTGGGCAGCGTGGTCATTGGGTTCCTGGCGATAGTCACTCTGGGAAGCATTTGTGGGATTATCTCCGCTGACATTTGTGGACATTGGAAGGGATCGGAATCGTTTGGTTCCCTGTAGTTCTGCAGGGAGTTCATCAGGGGATGCAGGACCTGTGGAACCATGGGGTATGTGGAATGGAGACGATGGGTCACGAAAGGCATCTTGGAGGGACTGTAAAAGGGATTCAATTACCTTTGCGAACATCTCGTTGTTCTACCTGCTCACCTTGATAGAGGATCCACTCATGGAAACTCTATTGAAATTAATATAAGCATGTCGACTTGGGGGAAGACGTGCGCGCCCAACAAAGCAATTAGAAAACATGGCGTATCTCCCGAACAGTGACTTGAACTACCCTGTGAGCTCTACCGCGTATTTTAAAAGCCGTAACTACCTCATCGAAGCATCAAGTCGTATCAAAAACAACTCGTTCACTTGCGAAATGCCTCCAGCACTGACTCTATAATGTCAATGTTTCTACCAGGTAGCTACGGCGCGTCCGACGGCGGCGGCTCACAGCGCATGGTCCTCCCTAACAGCAGGTTGACGTTAAACGGTATCACCGGACCGGAACCTACCAAAACGTGGCTATATACAATCACACAGGTAAGCGTCATCCCATCGGACCTAGCCTGATTTCGGTATACGGGCTTATGAATCACCATCCGAAACCCGCCGCAAAGCGTCACTGTGGTTGATCGGTAGACAACAGGGTTTGCTAGGTTATCACTCCCCCGTCCTTTGCATGAGGTGCAGAATGCCAATCATGAGTCCAAAGCCTGCTGAGGAGTGATCAGGACCATTGAGTCATGTAATAAAGCAACACAGGGAATCAATGAGCTTGGGTGGCCGCTACATGCCGCAGTCACTAGTAACGGCGGCCACGGAGTGTGTGTGAAGCTGTGTGTTGTACTGCAGTCGTCGTCGACGCCGCGGAAAATTCTATACCGGGGAAGTGTAGACTGAGTCGGGTCAATTCGTGATCATCAAGGTCGTTGCAAACCGCTTTCCGTCCATTGATCGTCGACACTGTCATCTTTTCGGTGCTCACCGTCTCCAGACTCGGTTTGCTTTCCAAGCCATATATTTCTCAACATAGCATGTTTGTCAGGTCGACGCGATAGTTGCTACTTGGTGTGCCGGCGACTGCTTGGGAAGTTGTCAGAGCTCTCAATATCTTTCGTTATGGGTGGTTTTCTTGATGTCTTCTCCATGTTCTTTCCTTTCTAATGTTTTCATCGTTCCCTGGTTAGACACGGAATTAGGTGATAGGAAAGCCCTCTTGGTTGGGATGACCTAACCCTACTGTATCGTTTACGGTCACAACGCGGTGCACCATCCAATTACGTTCCTCTTCGCTGTCGTCGTCATCAACAACGATGCTGGCCAAAAAATCGCATTTGCCTTTCCCGCTCATCCTCGCCGTATTACAGTTAATTCCAGCTGCATACGCTCACGGACACCATGACGACGTCTCAGAGGAACAACTGCACGCACCGATAGATGTTATCCTTTATCTCCACATGGGTCTCCAAGCCCTCGTATGGGGTGTCCTATTTCCCGTCGGAATGGTATTTGGTCTCAGCCGTAGTCGCTGGCATGTCCCGCTTCAGGTCTCGTCGTCCCTCCGCTTCTGCTCCTCCTTCTGACGCGCGCAACGTTCACAGAGTCTCGCATTTGCACTGACCTTTGCTGGTATCATCCTCGGACACGCACATGGAGGCAGACAGTTCCCGCACTCGTTCCACGGTTCCCTTGGCTCTTGGATCCTCCTCCCCGTCGTTGCCCAACTCTCCCTCGGCATCTATCTGAAACTACACATTCATGAAAAAACGATTAGACCTTACGCGGTCCGTGCGCATGGCATTCTCGGACGCATTTGGCCGATATTGGGCTGGACGCAGGGACTGTTTGGCGTCATCGTGTTGAGAGGGCTCTGCGGCGAAGTCGGTGCAGGGCAGTGTGCAGCGCACTATATCATGGTGCGCAAAAGTTGCGGGCTACCATTCTGATGTGCTTATCGTTTCCTAGGGAAGCGCGTTCATCGGCTATGGGATAATTATGGCACTTCTGATGGTCGTAGGTGAGAATTGGGTACGTCAAAGTGGAAGGAGTCCCGAATGGTGGGATTCATGGGTGATTATGCTCTGGGTATGTTTGCAGGCCCCAGGTTCAGGCAGTACGGTCTTATATTTCTAGGGCATTGTGAACACGTTCACGGAGCACCATGGAGGTGCATGGTCCGTAAAAGACATGCAACACACGTATGTCATTCTCTTGAATAACTTTATCTCATTATTCTCATGCGATGCAAGCCTATTGGGCGTGATGTGGTGGGCAGGCGGAGCATTGGGCATATACCTCTCCCGCAATAATCAGGCGCGCCGTCTTCCAATTGTTGCTAGAAGTTTTCCGCTGAAGAGAATTTAGAGAAACGTTATTCCGGCTTTGGTGTGCGTCATCATGGGTCCGCTCTATTCATTCATAATGATCCCCTCACGACAGTATCATATTAACTGGTTGGGCTATGTCAGATCACACGCAGGCGCTCATGTTATCTACCAAAGTGGATTTTCTCTTCTCCAGCCAGATGTTCCTCGCGCCTGATGATCTGTCAAAGGTACACGCGATGTTTGGATACACGCTTATGTTTGCCGGCCTCACGCGGATCATTGATATCTGTTTCTTCACGACCAACACCCCTGTGGGATCTTTTGACGATGACGAGAATGAGCATACAGTCGCGTCAGGGATCAACGCATATAGTGATTCCAAATCAAAGGCCAAGGCTGCGCGTGCCTTCCGACATTTGCCCCCATTTGTACGCTTATCACCCATCTTTATTCGTTTCGACCTCTCGTCTGACAGCTAGCTATCTGATCTCCGATGGTGTAGCTGCTTGTGGCATCAGGGTCAGCGGTTCCCATGGCTGTTTCTCGCTGTCATTGTTGAGACGCGTTGCAGGTTTCTATTCATGTCAGCCACGGATGAAGAACTTGAAGCTGTCCATGAATCAGGGATGGACCATGTCACTTACGTTCTCGGGATGTACAGGTAGGTTGTCACTCTTGCGTTCCTGTATGTACGTATTCTCACCATCGCAAAGTCTGGCATTCTTGTTGTACCTCTTCACACTCTACCTCCTCAACTTATATTTGACCTCGGGGAGGAACGCCAACACGTCCGTGGCTCCACGTGAAGTCGTATTCTCCGCACCAGCGAATGGCGCGATCGAGTTGACGAGTCCGAGGGATGCGTCTAAATGGTATTCGCCCGTGCCAGTGGAAGATGGCGCGGCACACGTATTGGGCGAGGACGAAGAATGATCAGGGACAACGCGATACATGATCGTTTGAACCGTTGGATGTGGATAATACACTGGATGCGTGGGTGCGTGTTACTTGAGTAGTTGTATCACCATTTCCTTTGGTCGTTACGCCTGGTGTCACGTTTCGGAGCGCATATATATCGTACTAGTTCGTTATTTCTTCTTGCTATCGAGGATTTATTGAATTTATTCTGGAAATGCGGTTGAAGATCTCAAGACCCAAGACCTTTGCCAGTTTTTCAACCGGGCTTCCAAAGGAAATAAACTATATTCTGAATGCCGTTCAAGGGACATGCATGGAGAGTATCATCTCGAAACTTGATATATGCACGACTGGATCGTCAAACCCTTCCCTAGTCCACGCAGAACACAACGTCCTCTCGTTATTTACTTCTGACCGAGCAACGCAGTCGCCTTGTTGGACAGGACCGTGAAGAACTTGGATTGGCCTGCATCGACCTCGGCCGCGCCGACGTCAGTGGGAATACGAGAGGACCCAAGAGCGCCAGCTTTTGCCAGCGATTTAGCTAGGAGTGGTACCTACACGGGGAGCACCCGGTCAGCATGGATAACGGGTAGAACGTTCCAGGGACAATAGGGGAGGTGTGCACGTACCTTGATTTCAATGTCGGGGCTGACATGTCCGACGAGGCCGGTAAGGAAACTGTGAAGGTGACATGGTTAACACTGCGCGCGGGACGACGTTAGGGGGTAGACAGGTAGACACACACCCCAAAACGGATTCACCAAGACGTGTTTCGGATCGTTCGGCACTCCGAAGAACGCCAGGGCGGAAGACGATGGTGTCTGCGTACCCTAGCCGGGCGAGTGCGAGTTCGGTGAGACCTTTGGATCTATATGAATGGGTATGTGTCAGCAAGGATGGACGAAATGAAGTAGAAGAACGACCTGCCTCGTGTAGAGGAATGATGAAGTAGGGTTCGCGCCAGCGGACTAAGAGAGTGATGGTTGGCACCAGACGAATGACATGTACAAGGCGCAGACGTACCGAGAGATACACAACCCGCTGTTCATGTGTCGGATCGTCCGTCATCGCTGCTTCGCACGCACGAACGACATACCTATCCATTTTTCACCATTGGTTAGCCTTGGACTCTATCCGAAGGAAACCTGGATACGCACTCTCGGTCGATCTTCTCAAACTGGGCTGGGCCCCCCGCTTTTGCGCGGGTCGTCCCCAGCGTGACGAATACGACGTCCCAACGACCGGCTTTCAGGTCGGCCATGTCGAGATGTTCGAAATCGATCACTTTTTGTTCGAGTTTGGTCGGGTTGGACGGGGGCGTGCTCACACGCCGACCGTACTCGCCTACGCGGGCCCAATCGTCGCTTGCCAAGAGTTCTGCAAGGAGACGTTTCCCTACGGCGCCTGTCGCGCCGAAAAGGAGTGCCGATTTACCAGCCTGGCTTGCTGCCATGAAAGGAGGGTTAGAGGAATGTGGTGAGGAGTTGTCGAGACCTGTCGAGACCGCCGAACGTATCTTATGTATGTGCCAGAATGTGAGGATAAGCTAGCCGCCACGACGCGCGGCCAAATTCAAAGGCGAGTCAACGGCCATGGCCACGGACTATGATTGGACTGGATGCCGAGACACGTGGATCTGCCGAGCACCTACCCTACCGCTGCTCAGTAGGACTCAGTAGTAGGATATGCGTTTGGAGTACAATCACTGGGTCACAAGGTGGTGGAGCTCTCATAGGGATTCTAGTTTGTGGATACTATTAGTTCACAGGGTTGGACATGTGGCGGAGGCGGTTATAGCAGTCAGGAGTACTTGACTTGAGTGCTCGAGTTCTCGGTTGACTGACTGCAGACCCAACAATGGAGCAGTGGACACCTCGCTGTGGGTGGATATCAGGACACACAAGAAGTCGAGGATCCGAACAAACTAGACCGGTCAATATGTCAGATGCCAAGCTGACTAGAAGCACATCAGTCATCAAATCTGATACTAATTATTTTACAGCCAGTTACAAAATGATGTGGGAAAAATGCATGTGAGGCTATGTGAGGACCCTGCATGCATCTGAGTGAGAGTGTGACTCCCAAGAGTCGCATATATGAGTGATTTCTTGACACCTAGAATGCTACAGATTTTCTTGACAGCATAGTCCTGGTTGTAGAGGGCTGAGATGTTGGCTTGGAGATCAGTGGACAGTTGGTGGGGCTTGGTGGATTCAAATATCAACCAAGCATTTTTTTTTCCCATACATACTCTCATGCAGGGTCCTCACACGGAACTTTGAAGTGCGTTTTGTAATCAGCTATAAATGTTGCATCAAAGAAGTTGAGAATCCGAACACAGTCTCAGTCAGACAAGGCATAAGTGTAAGTTTCCTTGTCGTAATGATGCCAACTAAGCTTCATGATACTTCCAGAGCTGTGAGGACTTGGAATGCACAGCACTCATGATGATGTACATGCGGTATCTCTTAAATGGCCTACGCATGTGGTAACGACTGATGGAGCGTCCCACCAGTACTCATCCACATAGATATGTCGACTAGCCCACTCTCTGGAGCGGTATACTCCCGCATGTACTTTGGCGCTATCATAGCGACAATGTGTTATGGTTTTACATGCATGCAGACGTGAGTGCTATTATCCTAGCGTGTTCTTTAGCGAGTAAACAAAACATGCTACGCATACCGCTCGGGCAGGTTCTTCTACTACGTCCAGTAGGACCTGTATAACCAGTTCCCGTTCTTCTGTTCACTACCTCGTTGCAGCTATCAGGACGATCCCTTGCGTCTGAAAATCTTCGTAAGTCAGATTGTCGAGATGTTGGATTTGTTGACTCATCCCGCCTCAGGTTGCAGTCGTGTGGTGAGCTTGATATGACTTCCCATTTGGAAAGCGCTCATATCCATCACGACAGGGCACTGGATACGGTCCACGAAGCGTTGATCATTGATGGAGGTTTGTTTCACGTCAAGTATGGTTGCTGAACATCGTGCTCATTGTGTACCTTTACACAGTATATAAATACATTGCGGCCGGCATTGCAAATCCATCGTCACTATTGTACTGGGTTCCGTGAGTGACTCGGCTTGGGAAACATATTCCTCATGACCCAACCGTTATCCTAGGGAGCTCCACGTACGTGGTTTCTTTCGGGTTTTATTTGCAAGGTCACCAAGGTGGCATAGTTACAGATACTTGTATCGGTAGCTTTCTTTCCTGCCTACAGAATGCATATTGATGTCTGTCAGGTTCTGGTCGCAGTAGTCGCCCAGGGTTTTCTCATCTACCGATTATCTGTCGGTGTGTTCTCGCCTCTGAAATCCCGTTACTATTACTTGACCACCCTCAGTTACTGGAAAGAAGGTCATCGCATTTCTTTTATGGGTAAGATTTTCGTGCCTGAAATAAATTTCTGTTTGCGAACCTGGATGCAATTTAGGTTGCTTTGTCGATTCTCCAGATTGGTAAGATCTTGTAAACCCCACAGAGACACACTAATGGGCCCTTTAGTGCCTATTATTAGTGAGCTTCCCTGGTCACGTCCTGTCACCTAAATTTGACAGTGCGATTCAAGTCTATACCGCAAAAGTGCTGTATATCGCAGACGGGTCGGTTCACGGGCGGCTCCCTGAATTATGGTCACTAATCCACACTCTTCTGTCCACTCAGAACCCTGCATGCTGTTGATCTTACAGTCTTTAGCGAGACTGTAATCAAAGTATGTAGTATACAAAGGCTTGTAATCGACTTGCTGAACAATCCACTACAGACCCTGCTCACGTTGAATCTCTCGACTGCGGCAGGAGAGGATATTCTGATTGCTATTTCCTTGGTATCTGTTCTTGTCCACAAGCGTACTATTGTCAACGAAAAGTGTGTAGCTGGTCTTGGTATTTCGTTGGTCTTGGGGCGTGCCTCACCATTTTGTTTGGTTTTCAAGCACGGCTCAGATGTTACACCGCCTCATCGTAGCCTCAATCAGTACGGGCACGTGGACAGCCCTGTTTGCGCTCTTGTCGCTCGTATTCGTGCGTAGTGTGACCTCTGATACACTTGTTTGCCACAACTCCTGTAATAGATGTATGTCGTGCCTTGGGACATGCTCTACGTCTTGTTCGCACTTCCGATTTGCACCATCTATTGCAATACTGTGCTTGCGAACCTGAACGCAAGAACGTATTTGAGAGATGGTTCAAAGGTACAACATGTGCCCGGCGGAGACTCGTTTGGAAGCACTCCGCCTGGCACAGAGGGACGACAGAGATGGACGGAGCTAGTCTTTGCCTCGCCACCGGTGGGTGTTCTCGTCTGAGAGCTAGTATACAGCGGGACTCTCTTGGGCTTACCGACGAATTGTCTGGTATTGCAGCGTATTAAGAAGACCGGGGAGTTCGTGTCCACTACAGGTACAGACATCGAGTTAGGAAATACCTAAGCTACATGAGCCTCCTTGACAAAGTTGGACAAAGGGGGAGATTTGAATACTTTACGAGTCATGCTCCTGATCGAAAATGACACTTCATTCCCAATGTGATGGGTGCAAGTGGAAACGGGAGGCAAGAAACGAAAGAGGGTAAGCATGCGTGAGCTCTGTCGTACATAATAACACCCGTCAAACGGAATGTTTCGAATCGAAACGAGCAGGGTCTCGGCACGTGGAGCCCGGGATACAGTATGGAACATATCTGGACGACACAATTCAGTAAACACGAACACTCGTATGGGGCCATGGACTACTTATGATCAGACTGGATGCCAAGATACGTGGATCTGCTGAGCGCCTACCCTACTGCTACTCAGTAGGATATGCGTTTGGAGCACGATCACTGGGTCACAAGGTGGTGGAGCCCTCATAAAGATTCTGGTTTGTGGATACTAATGCAGATCATGTTCACGGGGTTAGACATGGGGCGGAGGCAATTGACGAGGGTTGTAGCGGTCGGGAGTACTTGATTACTCGAGTTCTCGGTTGACCAACAATGAAGCAGTGGATGCTTCGCTGTAGGACACACAGGATGCTGGGCCGGCTAGGAACGCATCAGTCATCAAATCCGGTGCTAATTAATTTAAAGAAGTCCGAACTCGGTCTCAGTCAGAAGGTTGATGAGCGTGTGTTTTCTTGTCGTACCGCGACTCATTGAATACTACTGTACTAAGCTCTCATGATATGGGGACTGCTTATCTAATAGTATCCAAGCACTGTATCGTATCCGTAATCTATGTCATTCTGTACTTGAAAATGCACAGCACTCATGATATATGATATCCGTGCGGTATCCGTTAAATGGCCTACGTGTGGCAACGACTGATGGAGCGTCCCACCAGTACTCATCCACATAGATATGTCGACTAGCCCACTACCTGGAACGGGATACGCCTGCATGTACTTAGGCGCTATCATAGCGACAATGTTCTATGGTTTTGCGTGCCTGCAGACGTGAGTGCTATCACCCTAGCGTGCTCTTTAGCGAGTAAAAAAAACATGCCATGCCTACCGCTCGGACAGGTTCTTCTACTACGTCCAGTACGGCCTGAATAACCAGTTCCCGTTCTTCTGTTCACTACCTCGTTGCAGCTATCAGGACGATCTCTCGCGTCTGAAAATCTTCGTATGTTAGATTGTCGAGATGTTGGATTTGTCGACTCATCCTTCATCTCAGGTTGCAGTCGTGTGGTGAGCTTGATATGACTTCACATTTGGAAAGCGCTCATATCCATCACGTCAGGGCACTGAATACGATCCACGAAGCGTTGCTCATTGGTGGAGGTTTGTTTCGCGTCAAGCATGGTTGCTGGACATTGTGTTCATTGTGTACCTTCACACAGTATACAAATACATCGCGGCCGGCATTGCAAATCCATTGTCACTATTATACTGGGCCCCGTAAGTGACTCGGCTTTAGAAACATAATCCTCATGACTCAATGGCTATCCTAGAGAGCTCCACGTACGTGGTCTCGTTTGGATTTTCTTTGCAAGGTCACAAGGTGGCATAGTTACAGATACTTGTATCGGTAGATTTCTTCCCTTGCCCGCGGAATGCGTATTGATGTCTTTCAGGCTGTAGTTGCGGTACTCGCTCAGGGTTTTCTTGTCTACCGATTGTCTGTCGGTGCGTTCTCGCCTCCGAAATCTCCTTGCTATTACTTGACCACCCCTAGTTAGTGGAAAGAAGGTCATCGCATTTCTTCTATGGGTAAGGTTTTCGTGCCTGAAATAAACTTCTGTTTGCGAACCTGGATGTGATTTAGGTTGCTTTGTCGATTCTCCAGATTGGTATGACTTTGTAAACCCCACAGAGACACTCTAATAATCCCTTTAGTGCCTACCATCAGTGAGCCTCATTGGTCGGATCCTGTCACTTAAATTTGACAATGCGACTCAAGTCTATATCGCGAAAGTGCTATATACCGTAGACGGGTCAGTTGATGGGCGGCCTCCTTCGATCATGGTCGCTAATGCACACTCTTTTGTCCACTTCAGAACCTTGCAGGCTGTTGATCGCATAGTCTTTAACGAGGCTATAATCAAAGTATGTATTGCAAAAGCTTGCAATTGACTTGCCAAACAATCCACCACAGACCCTGCTCGTGTTGGGTCTCTCGACTGCGGCAGGAGAGGATATTCTGATTGCTATTTCCTTGGTATCTGTTCTTGTCCATAAGCGTGCCATCGCCAACAACGAAAAGTGTGTAGCTGGTCTTGGTATCTCGTTGTTCTTGGGGCGTGCCCGACCGTTTGGTTTGGTTTTCAAGCACAGCTCAGATGTTACAACGCCTCGTCGTGGCTTCAGTCAGTACGGGCACGTGGACAGCCCTGTTTGCGGTGTTGTCGCTCATATTTGTGCGTACTGTGTCCTCTGATACACCTGTCTCCCACAGCTCCTGTAACAGATGTATGTCCTGCCGTTGGACATGCTCTACACCTTGTTCGCATTTCCGATTTGCACCATCTATTGTAATACTGTACTTGCGAACTTGAACGCAAGGACGTATTTGAGGGATGGATCGAAGGAACAACACGTCACCGGCGTAGACTTATTTGGGAGCACTCCGCCTGGCACAGAGGGAAGACGGAGATGGATGAAGCCAGTCTTTGCCTCGCCACCGGTGGGTGTTTTCTTCTGAGAGCCAGTATGGAGCGGCACTCTCTTGGGCTTACCGAAGAATTGTCTGGTATTGCAGAGTATTAAAAGGACCGGGGAGTTCGCTTCCACTTCAGGTACAGACATCGAGTTTGCAGTGAGAGGAAATACCTGAGCTACATGGGTTTCCTTGACAAAGTTGGATAAAGGGGTTTATGTGTGGCGATACAGGGCCACCGAATAAACTGCAGGGTGACGGATTGACTACTGAGTTGATGCTGTCGTTAGACTCTAACACAATGGAGACCGGAGCATGAGGGGATGCCGGTTCGAAATCAATTTCACTCGCGATTCCTTATTGGTTGTCGATTTTAAAGGCCCCAAAGACATACTTCCGATGAAAAAATGAGTCAGTTCATTCCAAATCCAGGATATTTCACATCAATCAGAGCACATCAAGAAATGAAAGGTGGTAAGCATACGTCAATTGTGTATCATACACTGGAACGCATATGTCGAACCAATCAAATTTCAATAACGAGCAGGGGGATAGATGAAGCCCAGGATATAGTATAGAGCACATCTAGATGAGAAGGGCAGAAATGTGAGCTCAGACCCCGATATGCACAAACACGATCCGCTTTTCCAACGACACTCCGTCGGCCATCCTCAACACCGCCCCATTCAGCACAGCAGCCGCATTCTCAAAGCTAATTACTGGTTGCTTGAACATTTCCTTGTAGAATTGTGTGGCCACCTTGTGCGCAACGGCATCATCCACCCTCCAGAGTGTCCCAATCACCCCGTTGAACCCTGCGAACTGCATCCCGGCGGCGAGATGAAGCACCTCGTCCGGGGTTGACGCATCTCCTACCGCTGTATGACACGCGGACAAGAAAGCAAACTCGGAATTCGTGTACCGTTCCTGGATGATGCGCATGAGGGTGAGCTTTCCGTCACCCATTGCGAACCAGGATTCGAATGGCTTTTCGGCATGCTGCGAACCGTGACAGGCGAGGTGGACCCAGCGGTGGTCTCTGAACGCCTGGACAGCACCGTCGATGGTGGCCGCTTCGCCACTGATAACGTCGAATGCCACCTCGGGTGGGATGCCGGTCTCGTTTTGGATCTTGTCGATCTCGCGGTCGACCTCTGGGAGTTCGCCTAGCTTTATGTCTCCACCTGGTTGTCTCTGACCTACAGCTGCGAATGAAATCGGATCTGTTTTTTCAGAGGCATCACGAGCCGCTCTCTGAGCACGAATACGGTCATGGGCGCGCACAAGAGCAGAGAGAGAAGGTGCATAGGAAGAGACGTAGAGATCGAACATGTTCTTTGTGCCCTTTCGGTACGGACCGGCGGCATGGAATGGCAACTTGGTGAATTTCGATGTTGGGCACCACCAGATGCGTGACCCGAGAGGAAGATGAATGTCATTCTGGAGCACAGAGGCGATCGGTTCGACCACGGTTGACCACAGTTCTCCCAACACCTCCATTACTCGAAACTGTCTTTTATCCCCGAACGCGTGTGGGTTTTGGGTAAGCTTTGATAATTGCGAGCATAATTGCTCGATGTCGGGGAGTGAGCAAGGAAGAGATACATGAATAGGTGGCCCATAGCGAAGGACAACGATGGCATCACAATCGTAGTTGCTTGCATTCACGATGACGACCGGTCCGAGCTCAGCTGCCTTTTGAAGATCCTCGAAAAGGGGAGGCAAGAGGAATCGCGTGAACCCATCCAGGCAGCGAATTTTGTCCACGACAGACTGCCATTCATCCTTTACGCGCCAGTATGCATCCGAACCACTATCCCCTTGAGCATGTTCTTTGAGTTCACTGCTAAGCCGCGTGAATTTATCGCCAAGTGCACGTTCCCGATCACCGTAACTCTCCAGTGCAGCGATAGAAATGTCAAAACGAGCGAGCTGATTCCACAGGATTCCTCTGCCTTGCTCAAGCAACTCCACGGCCATCTTGAGGTCACCATACCTGATACCACACGAGAACGCGTCATTGGCTAGATCAGCCACCATTGTTTGCATGGTCTCATGCCTAGATTCTAGGGACGAGTTCAAGGAAGTGAAGTGATCCAAAGTGTTCAGTGATACTTGGTAAGCTTCTACAGCCGAGGCATGACTGTACTTTTCAGCATTCTGGGTCCAATCCTGAGTGGCCTCTAATAAATCAAGTGACACTGCTGGAGCACATCTCTTCAGTTGCCTATAAGCTTCGAAAGCCCCATCAAGCGTAGGGGATGATTGATCAGGAGCTGGGGACTTGAATAGCCGAAGATTTGCCTTGGCGAGTGCACCTGAAACAAATGCAAAACGGTGATGTTGGGCTGGATATGTTGCCAACGCTTCTTTGAGCAATTGGATTGCTCTGATTAGATCAGGGTGGGTATTCAGTGCCTTAAAGCGATCCTGTAGAGCCAATGCCAGATTACGAAGTGCAAGGCCATGACTTCGGTGACCAGGTGGCCGTAGTTCAAGTTTCATTTCTTGAAATTCAATAGCCTTATCAAGATCGTCCCGATTACCTTGTTGGTGATAACGATCTGCTAGAGACACTGCAAGGTGTGAAAGAGCTTCAACATGGCTTGAATCATCATCTAGACAATGATTGAGCCTCTCCTCTTTCAATGATATGGCTCTGTTCAAGTCTTCCAAATTGCCTTTGATCTTGTAACGGTCTGATAATGATGATGCTAGCCTTCCAAGTGCCTTTGCATGATCTGAGTCACCTGGGGGACACAGAGCAAGTCTTCTCTCCTGCATCTCTATAATCCTATCAAGGACTGCTTCATTTTTCTGAATATTATAATGCTTCAATAAGGATGTAGCAAGATGTCCAAGGGCCTTGGAATGCTCTGGGTGGCCTAATGGACAAAGATCTAGTCTCATCTGAAAAATCTCAATAGCTTTATTGAGATCTGAGATGTTTCCTCCTTGACCATAGCGATACTGGAAAGAGGAGGCAAGACTATGTAGTATGTTGGTGTGATCTTCATGGTCTAAAGGGCAGAGATCCAATGCTGCAAGTGAAACTTCAATTTTTGTAGACACACAAGGCAAATTTTTGAACTGCTTTGAGAATAAACGCAGAGTCTTATTATACTTTCTGAGAGCAGATAGGCAATCATGCCCATCAGGCAAAAGCTAGAATATTCTTTCAATTTCATGTGAACTAGATTACTAGATAAAACTTACTAGCACATCACAAGCTATGAATGTCATAGACAAAGTTGCAGGACCATTAGAGAGTCCATGGATATTATCTGATTGTTATTAGATGAGAATCAAGGGGTAAATGTAGAACACACATTGCCATTCATTGCTAGGGCCCGACAGGCTGCCAATATTTGCAACTATCTTGTCACCCAATAGCTGTCTGTTCCATCCAGCGGTAAGCTCTGGAAGACTGTACACAGCAACTGTAATGGGAGAAGTGTGAGGTGCAACACTATAGGAAATACATAAATAAATAGTCATGATATGAAGTTATGATGGTGCTCACAAGAGGAATGGATGATCCCATGTGACAGTTAAGCCATCCTGTGATACTTCTCCAGAACATGTTATTTTAGACAGATTGTCTACTTCAATAGCAACACGAATGTCTTGCTTAGGCAGTGGAGATGAAATAGTCAACTGACCAACTACACATGGGTGTGAGCAAGTGGAAACATGTTGCCCAGTCTATGAAAGCTTACCTGTGACTTGGAAAGTAACTTTGTTGGAGCTGCTTTGGTTCATCACGAAGGTATTCGGATACGGGGAAGAATAGGATGGGTACTTAGAACAGAAAATGAAGTAAAGATATCAACAAGACGTGGAAGATCTGAATAGACAAGATGACAGGATGGGTGTACTATGATACTTCGGCAACAGGATAGGAATACAGAATCAAGTATGGGAAGTGGGGATGTAAAATGATGCACAGGGTAAACCTTCAGCGGAGCAGGCAGAAATGGGCTTCTGACCAAGCAAGGGTAGATACTGCGTGATAAGACAACTGGGAGACCAGGGAGACAAGGAAGGGGCAAACAAGTTTTAGGACAATGGGTGTGGCAACGGGTGATCGCAGGAGGAAGGAAAGGCGAGTACGATGAATGTGAAGCAAGAGAAAGCGACTTAAAACAGAGTAAACCGCGGCTATTATGGAAAGGGGAATAAGGTGTAAGCAACCGAATCAAGACATTCCTACAAGACTCACAGTGTATAGAACAGACAACAGAATGGAACAAGCTAGGAAATGATGACAGTAGAAAGGCGGATGTGGAAAGAGAAGGAATACAAGGACGCGATAGGAAAAAAGTGGGGAGGTTGGCGAGGGTGGAAATGAGCGGGGAAAGATGGAAACGATCTGGGTGCGGGGAAGTGGGGGAGGGAGGAGGTAGCGCGACTAGATAACCGATTCGATAGGCCGTCTGGCCGAAATGTCGCTGCAAGAACCAACAGGAAGTTCAGCGGGTAGTAAAATATAGGAAACAATTAGCGGGTAAAACCTGGATGAAAAGATAGTGGGAGAGTACATCCAATCATCCGATAGGAATTAGGGTGGCTTACAAGTGGTACGTGATAGCGGGTGTGTTACACGGAGCAAAGCACGGAGAAAGCTGAACCGAAATCAAACGGTACCGGTATGAGACTTACAGATTAGAAGGGACGGAGACAACGCCGTGTGGGCCAGCGACTGCACAACACACCGCACAGACAGCTGCCACCCAAAATGATGATGATAATGTAAGCAGGGATTAGATCTAATGATGATATCACATCAATACCACTAGGAATCTAGTTTCTTTCTAGTATGTATTCTGATGCGAAAAATCTGAGGTGACAGCGACCAATTCGACTGATCACCAGGAGTGTCGAGACCTAATGAGTTCCATCGCACGACATCGGTAACGTCAAGCGACAAAAAGCACACGTGGTTTCCTCTCGTCCGCCCTATTGTGAGCACGCTGATCTTCGCTGCCATCACAAATCTAATGCCCACAAATTTTGCAGTTTTCGTCGACGAAAGGGTGCTACTACCGAGGGATAAGTTCTACAACAAACTAAAACGGGCGCGAAGCCTCACAGGAGAGCAGGCTGCAAGACGAAGGCACCCCTGTAAAACATATGAGTAGCCTACAGGCGAGCGTTCTGATGTCATCGCTGATACGAGCTCCCTCTGGGCGTGCTGTCCGTATTCACTTCGATGGGCGACAGCATCACTGAGTTCGACTACCGATGGGATCATTTGAGCTACACGAACAACTTACTGCGCTGTGTCCCGGTAGCATTTGACCTATGAGCGATCGAAAGCTCTACAGCGAGGGCGCCCGTTCGAGGTCGTTCAGTCTCGCCGCCATCTGACCAAGCCAGATTGACAGAATTTATGTTGATGCAAGTCTCGCCGCGTGCAGCCGATATCCTTTCGACGACGTTGCTCACAAAAAGACAGTAAACGTGAGTACAGCATGCAGAGACAACGAGTGGAAAGTAGACGCGAATGTCTAGAAGAGACTGACAGTGCACTGTGTAGGCGGCGCAGTAGTTGAAGGAGTCATAGGCTTCCATTCGATGGAGCGCGACTCTGGGATATGCTCCTGTGACGCACGGGACGCAGCTAGGTTCATCCTGCATTGAATGGTGACTGCACGTCGAATTGACTGGCCGGAAAACCTTGATATCGCATTCATCGATAGTTTTTAGTTATCTTGCTAACAACTTGCTTGATTCCTGTTCATGCACGCCTGCGTCGTCTCCAGATTGCTCGTCAGTGCTTCATGAGGCTCCATTGTTACTCACTAGCACTCCTGCTCCAGCTCGTTGAACTTGCTAATGACTATGCTTCACCGGGCTGCATTCTACTGTTCCTTAGCACGTCTTTCGTTCTCATTGAGTCGCGAGCGTTCACGACAAAGGTCAAGGGCTAGAGGTATGGGTGGCAGAAAGGCTGACAAGTAGATGGACGCCAAAGCGATTCAGTCACGATATTCAAACACTCAGCGTAACTAACGAGCGAACCATGGGACGAGACGTGTATCGACCTTGATCAGAAGAGTCAAGTTGGATAAATACGGCCACGGCGCCGTCATGCACGACATTTGGATTCAAGTTTGTGCTCACCAGTTCCGTCGACACATGTTCCCCAACCACCTGCTTTCACAGGAGATTTTTTCGACATAAAGAGAACAAGGATATAATCACGTAGGACCGTGAGTGAAGGCCAGAACCATTGGATGAGTAAACCGTGCCTTCCCTATGGCCGTCTGAGGCGGTAGTCCATCTTGACATCGGGTTAAGCGGATCACTTTTTCCTTGCCGGATGCGGCCCAAAACAAGATCAAGCAATGCATGATTCAGAGGTACACTGGGCTCGGTATAGTCTAGTGACCAGACCACTAAGAGGTTGCAGAGGCGAGCCAAACTGTCGCTTACACCAGGACAGGTCAGCGCACCGGTCTTTAGTATGCAAACGGAATCTACTATGGAAAAATTATATACATCGAGTCTCCCCACTATTTTCGTCGGTGAAAATCCCACCACCATTCCACCACCATTGTCACGGCGCACCTCTCACCTCATAGGCTCTCCATACGACAACCGATGTATCCTCGATCAATACACTAGCAGGAACTGCCATGTTGCACTTGTCGCTCATGCGCGTGCGTACCGTGACCTTTCACTGTCTGTCTGCAACTCCCACAGTAGCTGTGCCTTTATCGTCAAACAAATTTCGCCTTGTTTAACCTGTCGCTCCGCACCCTAATTGTAATACATACTATGATTGCGAACTTGAATGCCAGAGATTCAAGGGGGTGCGACACGTCAGGAGTACAAACTTGTTGGGAGCACGGCGCCTAGTTCTGACGGACGATATTGGGAGGTGAAGCCGATTTTCATCTCACCAGAGGTGTGTGTTTCACCCAAGGTTGATGATACTGAATAAATTGTAGGATACTGGAAGGAACAAAGTTGGTTCCTTCCGATATGATCACCGAGTGCATGGCATCAGGGAACACTTTGGTTCCTTGACGATGTTCGCCAGACTAGATTCGGATACGCCATATTCCTGATGAAAAAAGGCCGTCGTATTGTTCCAAATCCGGGATATCGTGCTAACGGAACCAAGACATGTCAAAAGACGAAAGAGGGTAAGCATAATCAAGCTCGTATCCAACAACGCATATGCCAAACGAAATGGCCCCAGTCAAATGTGAGCAGATTCTCGACAGGTGGAATTCGAGGTATGATACGAAATTCGAACATTGGGCATATCTGGGCTGGTACGGTTCAGTAAAAACAGGTGTCTGTATAAGAAGGGCGGAAACTTGAGTTCAGACCCCGATATGCACAAACACAATCCGCTTCTACAATGACACTTCATCAGCCATCCCCAACACTGCCGCATTCTCAAAGCTAATCACTGGTTGGTTGAACATCTCCTTGTAGAATTGTGCGGCCACCTTGTGCGCAACAGCATCATCCACCCTCCAGAGTGTCCCAATCACCCCATTGAACCCTGCGAACTGCATCCCGGCTGCAAGATGAAGGACCTCGTCCGGGGTCGACGCATCCCCTACCGCTGTGTGGCACGCGGACAAGAAAGCGAACTCGGAATTCGTGTACCGTTCTTGGATGATGCGCATGAGGGTGAGCTTTCCATCACCCATCGCGAACCAGGATTCGAACGGCTTTTCGGCATGCTGTGAACCGTGACAAGCGAGGTGGACCCAACGGTGGTCTCTGAATGCCTGCACGGCGCCGTCGATGGCGGCCGCATCGCCCGTGACGATATCGAATGCTACGTCGCATGGAATTCTAGCCTGATCGCGGATCTTCTCAACCTCGCGGTCGACCTCTGGAAGTTCGCCTAGCTTTATGTCCCCACCCGGTCGCCTCTGGCCTACCGCCGCAAACGTGATC
The DNA here is from genome assembly GCA_038088895.1 of Xerocomus potaroensis. Lineage (NCBI taxonomy): Eukaryota > Fungi > Basidiomycota > Agaricomycetes > Boletales > Boletaceae > Xerocomus > Xerocomus potaroensis. The sequence goes on along the minus strand of JBBPJT010000242.1, from coordinate 2,684 downwards.
GGATCTGTCTTTTCAGAGCCATTACGGGCCGCCCTCTGGGCACGAATACGATCATGGGTACGAACGAGAGCGGAGAGAGAGGGGGTATATGAAGAGACGTAGAGATCGAACATATTCTTTTCGCCGTTTCGGTGCGGACCAGCGGCGTGGAACGGCAGTTTAGTGAATGTTGATGTCGGGCACCACCAGATGCGTGACCCGAGAGGAAGGTGAATGTCATTTTGGAGCACGGATGCGATTGGTTCGACCACAGTTGACCACAGTTCTGCTAGAAGTGCCTTCACCCAGGACTCCCTTTCATCCCCGAAAGCATGTGCGTTTTGAGTGAGCTTCGACAACTGTGAGCAAAGTTGTTCGACATCGGGGACTGAGCAAGAAAGGGGCACATGAACAGGATCCTCAGTGTAGAGGACAATGAGAGCATCGCAACTATATTCGCTCATATTCACGATGATGACAGGTCCAAGTTCGGCGGCCTTTTGGAGATCCTCGAGAAAGGGAGGTAGCAGGAATCGCGAGAACCCATCTAGACGGCGAATGTCATCCACTACCGACTGCCATTCATCCTTCACCCGCCAGTATCCATCCGAGCTGCCGCCCCCCTGTGCTTGCCCCCGAAGGTCTATGCTGAGTCGCGTGAATTTATTACCAAGTGCTCGTTCCCAGTCACCGTAACTTTCCAGTGCCGCGATAGAAATGTCAAATTGAGCGAGCTGATTCCATAAGATTCCTCGGCCTTGCTCAAGTAACTCCACAGCTATCTTCAGGTCATCGTGTCTGATACCACATGAGAACCCATCATTAGCTAGATCAGCTACCCTCCCTTGCATGCTCTCATGCCTGGACTCCAGAGAAGAGTTCAAGGAGGCGAAGTGATCCAATGTATTGAGTGCTGTTTGGTAAGCTTCTAGGACTGAGTAATGGCCATACTCTTCAGCATCCTTGACCCATTTCTTGGTTGCCTGCAGTAAATCCCAGGAAACTGCTGGACTACACCCTTTAAGTTGTCCATAGATCTCAAAAGCCTCATCCAGAGAAGGAGGTGATTGATCAGTTGATAATGACCTGTATAAAAGAAGAATGGCCTTTGCTAGTTCACCAGAGATGGATGCAAAATAGCTGTGTTGTACTGGATAGGTGACCAATGCTTCTTTCAATAGGTGAATTGCTCTAACCAGATCAGAGCAAGTCTGGATTTCATCAAAATGATATTGTAAGGAAAATGCAAGATTTTGAAGAGCGAGTCCATGATAAGGATGACCAGGTGGACTGAGCCTGAGTTTCTCCTCTTCAAGATCAATAGCCCTTTCCAGGTCAGCAATATTGCCCAACTTCTCATGATGACTATGCAATGATAATGCGAGATGTCCAAGAGCTTCAGAATGGAACAAATGATCAGGTGGACAAAGATCAAGTCTCTCCTATCTCATTTCTATTGCCCTATCAAGATCTGCTATATCCCCCTATATCCCAAAGTGGTCTAACAAAGATGATGCAAGCCTTGCAAGGGCATATGTATGATTTGGGTGACCTAGAGGACACAAATCAAGCATTCTCTCTGACAATTGTATGGCCCTGTCTAGCATTGCTTCATCCTTCTAGATTTTATGATATTTCCATAGTGATGTTGCAAGACTTTCAAGAGCTTGAACATGCTCAGGATGGCCCAGTGGACAGAGGTCAAGTGTTACAGTTTTCTGATGTCTTAGGAAAACTACACGTTTGCTGAAGAACTATGGGCCCCCTTTTCCTATTCTCCGCCTTATAATGATTAGATGCCTTTCCTTGTTCTATCGTTATCTGGCTTACCTTGCTTATCTTTAGCTTGATGCCATTTGTATTACAAAACATATACATGTGTTTGCCATGAGGCCTGCTTCTCTTCTGCCTCATGGCTGTTCCTATTACTAAGCTTACCTTGTGTAGAAGCCCAGGGTTATGGGCATTTCCTCTTTAGGTCAACTCTTGTACCAGGGTTGAGGGTATCCCTTATTTAGTGCTTAGTCAGCATGGTCTGTGCATCATGGCTGGACATATAAATAGTGTAGCACTTCCTGTAGAATACCCTAAGCTTAATCTCATTGTTACAATGCCTAAGTGTGGGCTTGTAACCTCTTGTGGTCTATTCCTCATTCCGCCATCGAGCCTTGAGAATATCCCATCATTGTTCCCCTTCATCCCAGATATTATCCCTTGAAGATCCTTTATCATTCTTGCCCTTATCGCCGCTGTTGTACTAGGTGTCATCCTAGTCATCTCTGCTAGCTTGATTGCTATCCTCGTTGAAACGAAGTGAAAGTACACCGGGCAGTAATCGAGCCGATGTAAAGGTATACGTACTAGGCAAATAGATCAAGCCTGTGGTGGACGTAAATGAGTGAGAATAGAGAATGATAAGAGTCCCACAGGGCGAATGATTAAGCCTGAAGGTTTGCCCGCTAGACAGGAGTCAAGCTAGGGGCGGAGTGGAACGGAGCTTAAAGTCTCACACTTGTGTAACTAGGCCATAAGACCCTAAGTTCAAGTGAACAAGACTGGGGAGTCTTGGTTGCTCATTCCTTCGGGTATTTATATTCCAAGTATCTACGCACGGACCAAGCAGTGCTACATTAATACAAGGTTTGAATCAACAAGAGAAGATTACGCTATTGGCTACACTATTAATATACTAGTACATGAGTAAG